>JANRGW010007062.1:0-21066 GCA_024733675.1 Psilopsiagon aymara | reverse complement strand
GGTTCCATTATGATGGTGATAATAATAGGATCCATAGGGTATATGAGATTAAAAGACCTTTAACATCGCAGGCCAAACTGTGTGCAGAGAACAAAACCTGAAATCAGTTCAGTGCCTAAACATCCTTTTGTCTTGCCTCACCCACTGTAGAAATAAATATGGGAAAACAAATATTTATTCATCATTTCCTCTTACTATTTACCAAATTGGAAGCTGTGTTAAACCAGTTTCTACACAGAAACATTTGCTGGCCATTATGGATTGGCTGTGTGGTATGATTTTGGAGAGCCTTTTTGTCCAGGTATTCCTTAATGAGTTTTTCATCAGCCACTTTAACAAATAGGAAAACATCAGATTTCATTTTTTGCTTGCAGAGCTTCAGGAAATAGCATGGACTTTTTCAGTGCAATGGGAACACTGGCACAGGTAATAACAAGGCAGTGTGGCGAGTGTTCTTGTCACACACTGAGGCACGCACCTTGTTATTCTTTCTTCACGGAGATAAATCCCAAACCACAACCCTTGATCCAAGCGTGAGCTTATGTTGTTAGGATTGCTCACCTACCACCGTGATTATTTTCTCGGTTATTTCTTTCAAGTATTAATTATCCCATTGCAAGCAGAAAAGGAAAAATACACTTTCAGATCAAACTAACAGGTTTGGGTGGTTTTGGTACACTAACTTCTTAGGCAGTAAAATACATAACGTTCTTGGTACAACATGTTGCTGTGCTAATCATTCTTGATGTAACTTCGTATTTTTTGCATCATTTTAAACAAATGCCAGCACTACAGAGAATAATAAAACAAGAAAATCAAGCCAGAACAGGTGGGTGTTGTGGTATTGGTTAAAAGCAAGACAATGCAAAAAAAACCCTTAAAGCCATGAGAATTGGAAAGAAAGGCTCTTTCACATGGCAAAATTAAACTGTAATAACTGTTTGCAGAGAACCCGTTTCTTACAGGGCCAAGCAGTGAGTGTGGATCATGCCAGACATCCCTGAGCTGGCATAGCCACAGTTTAAGAGCAGAGGAGGAAGCTTGCTAAGAAAACAGGGCATTTTTCTGGTTATTGTTGGCTTTGATTCTGGCCTAGTGTATGCTGGTTTTTACTACTGGTTTGGATGGTAGTTAACTGGGATGGTGCCAATACTGATATTAAACTTCTGTTTTCATGTGGCATGAAAATGAAGAAGAAATTCATGTAGTGCCTAAGTTTTCTGTTTGAGTTGACCTGTTACAGTGAGCTAGATAGACAGTTAAAATACAGTCTTTGCTGGTTTAGTTGACTTCCTTTATGATGTGATGAACCCTGTTTTGCTTTGTTTCCAATACCTTTTTTCATCATGGCATTCTAGAGTTCTTGCAAAATAAAGTAAAAAGCAAATACAAGTGGCACTTCAAATTTTGCTCACTTAGCTTGCACCTAAAACGCTAATGTGCATTTTGTACGTGACCTGCTGGTATGCAGCTCCAGACGGCAAATGGTTTGTTGGTATTGGCAATACTCTCATGAAGCCAAATATGATTCTTTTGCTTGCTGGCTTGAGAGTGCAAAGTGCTTTTAATTCTCATTCAGTTTTTCTCTGCTTCCTCTGTCTTGGTGTTGCCAGCCTTGTACCTTGGAAAAATAAAACTTAAAAGCATTTGTGAAAGTCACAGTTGAAAGTATGTGTTATTGTAGGTCAGGCAGATAAAACCAGTGCTAGCTAGGTGCAGTCTCTTCTCAAATCTGGCCAAAATAGTCTTTCTCCTCACACTTTGGTGGTGTGGCTGTCCATGACTCCCTAAAATAGCTGAAGCAGCTAAAAGTGGTGTTCAGAAAAATACGAGAACCCCTTCAAAATGTTGCAGAGTTGATGATACTCATTGGATTCCATGCTGTATGCTTTTGTACTTAATTTCTAAATCAGAGTTGAGATTACATCTTGTTTAGTATTGTCGTAGGTTTGTTTTGTAAGTGTAGGTCTGCAGTTTCTGATTTCAAAAGAGCTGTGTAAATTGCTTGCGAGAAGACTTCTGTCACTGAAAAGCAAGACTTTAAATCTTCTGCCCCATTTGAAGGAGACACAGTACAATATCTTGCAAGTACTTGTAAGTATTAGTTTCATGTCCAGCTGTCTACCTCAGGGAAACGAAATCTAATGTCATCTTCAGCAGTAATAATTTTCTTCCTTATGCCACTTGTTTTATCATTTCTTCTCCTCCACCACATTGGATTTTGTCTGTCCTCTTGGTTTAAACTCTACCATTGTACTGCTGTCAGTATTCAGTATTTAGATGAGTCCTTTTCCATCTTCTCCAAAGTATAGTGAGGTTCTCTTATCTTCATGCCTTGTTTTTAAGCATTGCTCGCATGCTGTATAATCCATGAGTTACTGGTATAAGCTGTGAGTTGTGCCTCCAGCAGCACTGTGGATGTACTCCAGGTGCTCCTGGGCACTCAGTCTGTAGTGTCAGGTTCGCGTTGCTGCCAGGCAGAACCAAAACTCAGCCATAGCATCAGCTCCACAGTACCGGCAGTTTTGGTCTACAGAAAAAGGCTGATGAGACATGACATTTCTCACCCGTCCAGGGACATACTTCTAATAACACCATGTGTTCACTGTTAAATTTCAAATACTGACCCCTTAATCTGTAACTGTATGGGTCCATTTAACATTCCCAGCCCTGGGTGGAACCCACTGAGCCTGGTGCTAGTTTCTCTAGTCAGCTCCTCTCCATTTTCATGCTAATGGCATAGCCTGATCTTCTTTCTGTCCATCTCGTAACCTGTATCTCCCTTTGATTCCCCCCACCACCACCACCAGTGATGTTGCTATTCCAGGGCAGGTTCCCTGGAAGAAGACCCACAGTACGGGTGTCTAGCGTCACTCTTATTCTGGTAGTAGCAACCACCCTGTTTTGTGTCACCTTTTCTTCAGAAAACACCCCTAGAGGCAATTGCAGCCTCACTTGAACTTTCCCTGTTTAGAAGATGTGAAAATACTTAATGAGTCTTTCTGGGGAGGTGTGACCTGAAGAATGCAGACCTGTGGGAGCATTTGTTTGTTGAAAGCATCAGGAGGGGAATCATGCTGTTATCCGAGTACCAGTGTCGAAAGATGGGAAATCGGCATGCTCTTAAGTTTCACTGATCCCTGTTTCTTCTCTTGTCTGTCTCTTCCTAGAAGGTACTTCATTTCGAAAAAGCCCAGGAAGAGGGGAGAAAAGCAGCTTTTAAATTCCCAGGATTTCCTCTGGGGGAGAGATCCCTCAGAGGAAGGAGGGAACTCTTCTAATAATCTTCACAGCATTAAAACGCAAGAAAATGCAATAAAATCAGTGCTTCCACTGAGAGCTGGCAGTGTATTTTTTCCATAACAAGACCTGGTTTTAGTTTCTTTGTAGTACAGTCTGATTCAGACTGTACCGAGTTGTCTGAGGAGAGCAAAATCTGGTTTTGACAGATGTTTCCCGTGATCTGGCAAATACAAACACTCCCGCGAGATGACAGGCGGCTTGTTTACATAAGAAATCTATTTTTTTAAAGAACAACAAGAAAAAAAAAGACCAACAAAAAAACCACAAACACAAAGCAACATTCGGATCAGTCATTCTGATCAAGGCAGTGTCAATTATTAGGCTGTAAAGGGAACTGATGACTCAACTTAGGCACAGCGCTGCAGCGATCTCCGATTTTCGGTTTCATAACATTCTTTTCAGGAATGCTTTTCATTCATATCTGACGTTTAAACGTGTCTCTGGGAGCGTGCATCGTTCTGTGATTGGGATGCAAGAGACCAGTTTAATGATTTTCTGAGAAGCTGTCCAGAATTTGAGAGGCATCCGTGTACCTCGGTGGGACACCAGGTGGGAGAGTCCTCTGACCCATAGCATCGCGCACCGGGACTGTACCCGCACACCACTGGTCTTGTCAGTCACCACGTTAAATTGGTAGATAAATTCACATCAACAAAATTGGAAAGCACTTTGATTCAGAAAGCGAAATGTTTTCATCTGATCCCATGCTTAGTAATTCCAGCGAGTGTGCTTGTTTTAACGGGTGAGTCAGAAATGGAAATGCAAAGCATTTCTCTGAACGGTGGCCGGAAATTAGCTCTGAAAACTGAAACAAAGCCAGACCGCAGTTTTATCTATTTACTTAACAATTCTAGATCTCTGAAAATCCCTTTGTCTTTGGGAGACATTTTGATTCCTCTCTTGCAGTGCCAGTGCGATCCTTAGGTTGGATAAGCAACCAAGTCAGGACTGTCTTGACATGTCTTAATTTTTTGGTTTAAAAAAATGAGTTGCGTGTAGGTAGCTTCATTGTCTGTGGCACTGCCTGATTCTGTCACAAGGTGTGGTAGAAGCTGGTGGAAGTATTAGGCAGGACGGGATGCTGTAATATTTGAGCTCAATAATACGAAGGAGGAAGTCCAGGAGAATTGAGTGGCGTCACTCAGCTGCTTATTACCCAGTGCATAGGTTTGGTATTTATACAGCACATGGGGCTATATGACTGTTCTGGCACCAAAGCTCAGTAGTGTGGGGCTGGCTGCTCCACAGCTTAGCATGGAGAGGCTGTTGTTTTGGACAGCCCCTTGGTTTGTAAGGACATAGCCCCATAGACTGTGGAATGAGAGCATAGGGAGGGTCATGAGTGTTTTGATGCAAATAGAGGTGGTCTTGTTGAAAACAAACGTCAAAAATCAGCATATTGGGTGGCAGATAGTGGCATTCTGGTCCTCATCCTGCACCCAAGGTGTTACTACTTTCTTCTCTATTGGAATCTGGGTACCTGCTTCTCATCCTTGAAAGTGAGTTGATGCTTTAGGCTCATCGCGTGGCCTTGGACAACATAGAGACTGCTTTCCTGGCAGCTGCTACATGGTCTGAGGCCATGGTAAATCGCCATGGAGGTGTGCAAAGTAATATGTGTGTTTAAGGAACTTTACAATTCCCTTGGCACGTGTGGTGAGGTAGTGCTTGTTTGAAAGATAAGACAGTTTGGGTGATTTTTCTTAATTACTGTTTACCTAAATAAATAAATAATGCATATTCATGGATTTAACTAAAGTAAGTCATGTTGAAATGTTTACCTCTCCTGAGTATAATTATTAAGGGTGGGATGTGGGGTGCAGCAATTAATAGTAAAACATTTAGACAAGATTACAGAATGTTCTGATTGGAATAGTAAACATTATGCTAGAAATAAAAGCAAATACACGGAGCTGTCTTGAATTAAAAAACCCCAAACACTATGCTATCCAATGAAACACACTGAACAGAAGTGGTTCAGGCAAAGGAGCTGTGGTTTGGAGCTCTTCAGTATCACAGGGTTTCTTCAGAGTAAAGTTAATTGGCAGGTTCTCCCTCAGTTCCAATTCAGAAGGAAAAACAGCACAAATACTGGCATCCACACAGGTTGCTGTGGCAGCTGTAATACTCATCAGCACCACTTTGAGGCTGTGTGCATTGATTTTTAAACTGAGCAACAGAAGGTTTTTCACCTGTTTATATCAGTAGTAAACAAAACCTTCATTTGTGTTGTGAAGCACACACACCCCATTTTGTACAGTCCTTTGAATTAAATTCTTCACTCAGCTGGGAGCTTGAAATTTGGACCCATCCTTTCATGTCTTTTGGCTACAGTTCCTTATCTGGTTAATCAGCTCAAAGAGAGCCAGTGATGTGATCAAAGATTTCTCTGACAGCTGCATTCCATTAGGCTGAATGATTGAAAAAAACTCCCATAATTGTAGTTTGGTTGCAGTAAATACAGATTGGTCATTCAGTTTAACATATGGTAGTAAGATAACTGAGCCTTGGATGAGGGAGCTGCTACTTAACCCTGCGCAGATGAAGCTTGAGGGGATGGTGGAGCTCATCTGCCCCATAACCTTAACCTGCTTCCAGCTCGTTCGGAGCAGCAGAGGAATGCAGCTGAGCAATGCAGTGTATCTGCCCTTTTGCACTGGGTTGGGGATGAAAAAGAGAATAGAAGGTGGGCAGAAAGTAGTTAGGAGCACCAAGACAGTCTGTGGGGACTGTAAATCCCCACAGGGCAAATAGGGTGGGCTCTCCTTTCTCACTGAAGCATCTCTCGGACAGTGGTAGAGCAACAAGCTGCTGTCCCGTCTGGGTCATTCTCTAACTGAGGCATCTTTTGAGAACAAAGGCTTCCAGACCTCCTCCTCTGTACCAAATCGGTCCCTTCTGAGGTAGCATCAGAAGTGTTGGGGGTGCCCACTGGCATCTTATGTGCCCACTGTGCTGCGGCACATGTGCCCTGGTTACCCTCTCATCTAGAAACCGAAAAGTGGCTTTTCTGTGACTGGAACTGCGGTCTGATTATTAGATGCTGTACAGTCTTTGCTGACGTCTGTAGCTAGTGGAAGTCGCTGGCTGTGCTCCGAAACAGATCAAGATGTCGAGGAATAAGTGCTGGCGGATGGGCTGCCTTGTTCCCAGCGCAGGTGGTGGGAACACCCGGTTGACTTTAGTCCTTGTGGGGCAGCTCTGCAGCTGCTTCTGGCTGATGAATTTCCTCGACCACGTTTTCTTTCTCTGCTTTGGTGGGTCAGCCTTTTTCCCTGACTGAACTGCCTGCTCTGCAGGATCTATGCATGGTGTCTGTACTCCAGGAGACAAAAGGGTGCTAATGGTTGTTCCATCTTCCCTGTAGGGGGGGGTGTGTGTGTGTGATTTGATAAAGGTGGTGCATTTTCCCCATCAAAAAAATCTTTCTGGGTTCATCTCAGAGAGGTTTCTGTGGAGCAGAAATACCCATCTCCACCTTTCTTTAGTAAGGTTTTCTGGCAGTTTCAGCCACATGCCTCCCAGTGAAGCCAGGGACAGCAAGGCAGCCAGAGCATCGCGTGGTGTTTTGCAGGTTGAGAAGGCACTGCACAGCACAGTAAACCCGATATCAGCTCAACTAATTATCTGTGTATAAAAATTCCCCTGCTTGACATTTTGCCGTTAGATGCTCTCTGGTAAGATTTATGACTTTGGCTAAAATGAAGTACTATTTCCTTTTTCTCAGCGTTACTGTGCGTGGCCTCTTTGCCTTTTCTTGTTGAACAGACTTGAGTTCGCCCAAGTTCCCATCATGATTCTGCCTTTCTCTTCTTCTGTTGGTTGGAATCAGTGAAGATAACACACAAAGCATTTTTAGGTCTTTCAACTTTCTCCTGCTTCAAGTGAGGGTGAAGACGGAGAGTTTTGGCCAACTCTCAGCCCCACCACAGCTTGTGCAGGCTCGTGGTAGATGCATACCTCCATCAAGGGGCTACTTCTTCATAGTCGACACGCAACTGTTGCATGCATCATTTATATGAGCTAAAGGATAATACCTGCTCTATGTTGCTTGCTTATTCTCTTATTTCACAGGCTGATGAAAATAAGACCATTGACTGAACTTTCTGAACTTGCATATGCATTACTGACTTCACCCTGATCTGAAATCACCTGAAAATTAGTTTGTCTGATGCTGTAAAATGTCAGGGGTTTTTCCTAAGTACATAGAAAAAAGGGAGCAATGCTGAGCTGCTGCCATCTCTCCCAGTCGCAGTTAGACATAGTTATTTTTGTATTAGGGCTTGGAGGAAAACCGGTAGAGATGCCAGATAAACCTTCCCAAAACAAACATTTGTGTTAATACTTAAATATTGTTCCTCTTTCGCAGCATTTACTTATCTGTTTCCCACATGCTGAGCCTTATGGAAAGTTTTTGTGGTTGACTGTGGCCCATTCTTTCATTCTGCGTTAACTGTTTTCTTGATTTGCATTTTTAAAAAGAAATCATCAGTAAAACTCTGACTGTGATAATAATTCAAAGTGGGAACGTCCTTTCAGCAGGGCATGCATGCGTTCCTGTGATTCACACATGTCGGGCAGGAGTCTGAGAGCCTGAACCCGGTGAGCTGTATCATTGTGTGCTGCCCTAGGAAGTATCATTACCCAAGAGACCTAGCACTGGCTAGTCCAGTGTTGTCATCTGAGATGCCAGGCTCAGGAACAGCAGTTTCATCCTCATCACTGAACCACCTTATGTTCTTCAGTTTGCATGTGTATTAATCAAAATTTCCAGTCCTTAAGGAGAAATAAGACAGATATCTGAATTTTCATCAGATCTGACACAAAGTATTAGACTGACACTTCGCTTTGTATTGGTTTTACTGCGTGGGGCACACTCATCTTGTGTCATTTGATAATGTTCCTTTTGCACCTAACCATTCTTTCATGAGTCATACCACCAAGATAAATTATTTTATCTTGATTTTCAGTCAAGTATATTCCAATGATAAAGTCATTCAGATTTTACGTGAAGAGATTTGCAAGTTCCTGTGGTGATGTTCTTGAACTACAGTCTCCCACTTCTCCCAGCCCAGCATGGTTGATGTGTCACAGAGTTGACTGCAACCAGAGGACAAGAGGGGGTGGAAAATTCCCCCCATGCCTATGCTTCAGCAGCTCTGCGGGTTTTCCATTTAAGCCTGGTTAGTGCTGTTAAGTGTAGCTGGGGAAAATCCAGTTTCAGACCCTGGAGCTCTTCCCTGGTTGTCGCAGGGCGGCAGCAGCTGCCTTCCCCTTCAGTCAGCCAGCGGCCGTTATCCCGCTGCTTCTCCTGATGACTTCAGTCATGGTTTCTAGACAGACTGATTCCTGATTTTTGGAAGAAATGGCCCATTCTCATCTCCACTGGCTGTTGACACAGGTCACCCAGATAGGGACATACTGCAAAGCCAGGCCTTGTGGTCCTGGTGGGTACCTCCCTGGTTGTGGTGGTCTTCTATATCCCACCTCTGGGCACTGGGGAAGAAGCTGCTGTGCCCTTCAGACTCGTGGTTTTGGCTGCTTCTGGCCAAATGGTGCATGTGAGCTTAAGTGATGGACGAGTTCTTCTTTGGAAGAGCTGAGCAGGTTATTAGGAGAAAATTAAATGCACTAATAGTGAAGCAGGCCATATATCTTTTCTGACATAGGTATCAATAACATCCTGGGTCTAATTAAGAGATTTCAGGGAGAGATCCTGCACTAGATGTTAAGAGCACTGCAAATGCCTTCTCAGGCTCAGGCAATCCTTCAAGCAGTTGCAAGCTATAAATGTTCCAATGAAGCTGTTTCAACCAGAAAAAAATACTCTTCAGCTTCACCCGAAAGCACACAAAATGTAAAGAAAACACATTTGCTAACCTGTGATGGTATTGCATGTTGCAGACTGGTATCCTTGACTTCACTGGGACTGAGTTCTGCACATTTGTGTAAGAAGCATTGCACACCACCAAGTGAAGTATTGCTTCAGAAAACACCAGTTCTGTTTGCTCGTAGAATCACAGAATAGTTAGGGTTGGAAAGGACCTTGATATCCCCTGGTTCCAACCCCCCTGGCTTGGGCAGGGACGCCTCACACTAAGCCCTGTCACCCAAGGCTCTGTCCAGCCTGGCCTTGAGCATCAGTGCTCACTTCTCCCTGCTCGCTCGTGCACAGCTTTTCCTTACATACTTTTTGTCCAGTCTACATCTCTGAGAAGCTCACCAACTCATCTTGTCCTGTGTGTTCATTATACTTACCCTGATTTTATGCACCCATTGTGAACATTAGTGTGTTTTCAAACCCCACTGTGTACTTGTTGTTCACTGCCCTCATTGCCCACCCAACTTTTCTGGTTTTCTTGAGCATGGTTGCATGATTTAATGTTTCTGAAAATATATTTCATGTGAATTGGAGTAATACCCAGGTGCGTTCATTGTGCTCTTCTCATCATCTTCATTGGTTTGTTCACTGCAAACTGAAGAACTCAGCAGCTTTCCTCCTCTTAAATGTCAAAGCTCTTGTTATTTTGCATTAACAACAAAAGCTCTCTTTGAAACATGCCCTCTGTTTAATATAAATCCAAACTGGAAGGTGTTGTGTGAAGTAAATACCTTTTAAGCTTCATGCTTCCTTCTGCCAGTTGTGGTGTCTGGTACATCTTCTCTTACCTTTGCATTCTTTGGTGCTAACTTGAGCCACCATGCGGTACTGGAAGCCCTCACAAAGGGGAAAAAGGCAACCTGATTGAAAAATTGCACAGAAGTCGTTAAACAAAATAAGTTTTTTAGAAGCATTCAGTGTCTGTTTTGAAGTATTGTTATTTCTTCAGCTTTCTCTGCAGCTGTGAAGGCAAATGCTTCTTAAAATAAAAATAAGGTTTCCTGGCACCCCCATGACTTCAGGAACTGGGTCTTCAAGTTGGCGTAGAACACTGATTTTGTCGCTTCTCAGATCGTGTAACTGATTGCCTACATATGGAGGTCTGTGCTGAGAGCAGAGATCTTGAACAAGCCTTGGAGTGGACAGAGCATCTTCCCCTGCCTAGGATCCAGCTCTTCCCGTGCTATAAGTGTGGCTGGTCAGCATGTTAAAATGCTCAAACTCCTCTTCAGTAGATGCATTGTTGGCTCTTCCTGTTGTATAACTTCAGTTTTCGTGTATTCCTTGTGAGTTTACAGCTGTAGCAACAGTTTTGCTTTTAACAGTTTGCCTGTTTCAGAAACAAAATACTTTTATTGAATGGAGAGTGTGAAGAAGCTCCTGTGTTGAGCATAGGCAGGGGAGTTGGGTTTCATTCTACCCTAAGCTGACCCCTGGGCAGAGAGATTCCTGCTTTCGTGTTTTAGATCATGTGTAAAACCTGATGCTGGCTGGATCATCCTGTGTAGGGCAATAATATCTGGGGAACATGGGGTGACATACGGAGTGAGACATTTGCAGAAGGGAATGAAATGTTTGGGATGTAGCCTCATGATTTCTACAGCAGTGAACATCAATCACACCTTCTCAGAAAAGCACGGCACTGGAAGTCTTTCCCCCCTCCCACTTCTTTTCTTGTTTCCCTGTTCCCCACTTCTGTTTATTCTCCTTTCCTTCTGATATAGTGTGGCAAGTGCAACTTTAGCTTGGAAAACTGACTTGTCCTTGAAGGCACAGAGCCTTCTCTGGTTTTATTCCTTTTGCTATTGAGTAAGCAACAGTTATTTTTGTTCTACCAGTGATTTATGACTGAACAGATTTGGAGTTTATATTTTTAGTTTTATAGGCAATTTAGATAATGTATATTTGTGGCCATAAATATGTGATCCTCTTAACAGTCTGTCAATGAATATTATGCCCTGTTGGAGGAAATTGCATAAACTGACTGCACGCAAGCATTGTGTTCCTGGCATTGCCTCATGATTCTTTTCAAGTACCCATAGAGGTAATCCTTAAATGTAGCAGTATTTAGAGCATCTGTTGGTAAATTGTCTAGGAGAGTGCCATCCAGAAGAAATAACCTACTTCTTATAAGTAATCCAGTTCTCTAGAAGGCTTGGAGTAAAATGGTGTAGCATCAGTCCTCAGAAAACATCGAACATATAAGCATGCTTATAAAAAACAACAACCAAGCCTCTTTAATTTTTTCTGCTCTGGTTTATCTATTTTTTGACCTTTTTATGGAGTCAGTAGACATTTCATCCAGAAGCTTTTACTGAAGAGTTCATTTTGCAAATTTCAGAAAAATAGTAGTAGGTTTTTATCTAGTTTGTGATCATTCTGCAAGCACAGCCCTTGCAGTAATGCTGGGGTGATAGATAAATGCCACTGCTTGTACTGCTGCTGTCCCCTTCTGTTCAAAGCAAAATCATATTCCTTTCCACTCCTGATCACAACTTTATTCAAGTAAATAGTAGTTAAGCATTCAGGTGTTTCTTTTCCTCAGGAAAACGGTAAAGTGCTGGGCAGTGGCAACTTAATAACTCCAACTTGAAAAACCCTGTAGCTTAAAAATAATTACTTCTCCTTCCACAAGTATTTCCTTCCCACCCTCCTCCCCAGCCACTTCATTGACAGATGGGGGATGCCTTTTTGAGTCAGCTGGGACTGGGCATTGAGTGGGATCTGGGCTGTGTGCGGATGCTGGGACTTGGGTGCTGGGAGGGGCATCACCCTCCTCCAGCCCTCCCTGTCCCAGAGCGTCTCCCTTCCAGGGACTGGCCCCTGAATCCCTTGCAGAGCAGCACCATGAATTTGCTGTGGGCACACTTAACGTTTTCTTCCCTCTCCAATTTTCTTTTATCAAGATTGGCGTGACAGGCAGCTTTGCTTTAGGATGGATGGAGAAATAATATGCACATTGCATTAACCTGAGGGTATGGAACTATGCTGATGGTGTTTCCTTTCTGAAGCTCCCCAGAATAAAGAGGAAATGAACAAATTTAGTGTTCTTGACTTACATTCCTAGCTAAAATCAAAACAAAGCTTTGACAAAAGCCAGTGTTGTTACTTAAAGTCTGTTTGATCATTTTGCTGGTTCTGTTGGAACATGTTTCTGGAGTGATGTGCAGTTTCATAGAAACCGCAGAATGGTTTGGGTTGAGCTTAAAAGCTGATCTAGCTTTTAACCTGGTCATTAGACCAGGTTGCTCAAAGCCTCATCCATGCTGGCTTGGAACTCTACCAGGGATGGTGCAGCCATATCTTCTCCAGGCAGCATGTGCCAGTGTCTCATCACTCTCATAAAGAATTTCCTAGTATGTGTGCATAAGTATGCACGTACCTGTGGTACAATCTAGTAGAATAATCACTGAAGTGTTAGTTTTTCTGTAACTGTTCTCAGAGGCCTCATATGTCTGCGTGCTGTATGAATGTGAGGAAAACAGTCTTTGTTGTAAGGAGTCTGCAGCTTAAATGTAAGAGGAGGTATATAATGGGCATAATGTAATTGTCATATCTGACATAAAGACCTTCTGTTGTTTTGAAAAGAAAAAAAAAAGCTTCTAAATAGAAGGAAATAAGAAAAGAAGAAGAAAATAAAAGGAAAAAGAGAAGAGGAGAGGGGAGAGAAGGGGAGAGGGAAGGGAAGAGGAGAGGAGAGGAAAAAAAGGAAAGGGAAGGGAAGGGAAGGGAAGGGAAAAGGGAAGGGAAAAGGGAAGGGAAAAGGGAAGGGAAAAGGGAAGGGAAGGAAGGGAAGGGAAGGAAAAAGAGAAAAATTTTGTGAAGATTGAGTGCTTGAATTTTTTAATGCCTACGTTTGTTTTGTTTTAGGTTGCTATCTACTTGAGTTGCCAGAGCATTGCCCTACAAAGCTTTGGAGGGCCACTTCTTAATGGATTGCTGCAGCCTCTTACTTTCTCCACTGATCCTGTTCCCTGCATCGTGAGAACACTTTAGCCAGCACAGAACCTAGAAAAGTTACATGTAAGTCATGATTCAAATTCCTTTATATTTAAAGAAAAAAGAAAAGAAAAAAAAAGGCCTTGGGGCGGCAGGGTGACAGTAAACATCATACTTCAAAAACATACTGTAAAAGTTGTAATTCAGCATCAAACATTAGGTGGTGAATAAATTGTTATTGAAATACTTACTTGCTTTTTTAACCAAAATGGTGATTGTCATTTTGAAGGCTTTTCTAAGTGTTCTGCTACCATAGTAAACCGTAGCAAGAAGTACTTAAAATAGACTTCTTCACCCCACCCCCCAACTACACTTTGTTTTTCTCCACAACTGGGTAAGCACGTGTACACTTATCGCGGTGTGATGTGTCGAAAACACATATGCTCTGCTTGAGTTTGGAGGCCACCATTTGCTTGGCAGGTCTGCAGGCCTCCCAGTATTTCTCTCATCATAGAACCCATATTGTCCTTTCTTTGGGGTTTCCAGAATACTTCCCCTGAAGGAGCCCTGGTGCTGCTTCTCCTTTCAGCCTGCTGCCCCAAAAGGCCATTTAAACATCAGTAGTATCTTCTTTGCCACTTCCAGTGCCCTTCATGTGGAATTATCTGCTCCATCTGGCTCTAGGAGCGTGGAGAAAGCCATGCACAGATCTGCTGGGGTCAAAGGGGATTGAGGGGGCTGCAGAGTCCTTACTCTCTCCTCAGTTTTGATTTGTAGTTCCTGGTGCGTGTCCTGTGCTTTCATTTTTCCTCACAGGACAGGGAGTGTCTGTGGTGCTGTGCACATGTTTTGTTCCTCCATCATGGCTAAATCCTCCTCTCAAACCTCAAACATAGTGCAAGACTGGCACCAAATTAGTGGGCAATTCCAAAGGGGTGAAGCAGGTTCGATGCTTTTTAACTTGTTTGGGGTTCTGACCTTCGTTCTGGCATGGATCTGCAGGTGGGAGTTCTTTGGACCATTATAAGTGTGGCATGGATGTGCTGTCCAGAGGGTGGGACACCTCAGAGCTGCCAAGTTTGGAAAAAGGCTTGAACACAACTTTATTGCTTTAATTTTCAAAATAAAAGCAGTTCTCCTTGTGGTTAGCAGGTTTTCATCTTGAAGATGGTGGGGTAGAGTAGCTTGGCAAAAGGCTGCCTGAGCCAGAGGTAATACAAAGGCATGGTTCACAGTGTGGCACTGTGCATGTTCCTGCCCCTGTTCATTCACTGCAGTAACAAATTTAAGCAAGGCATTTCAATAATTAATCAGCACAGGGCAGTGAAGCTGACCACAGCACTCATTGCTGGTCAGTTTTTCTTGAATGCTCACACAGTTGGTAATCTTAGAAACTGATGGAATGCTACTTCTAAAAATATAGAGTATTTTTTAATTGAAGAGCTTATATTAGAAATATACCTGCATTTAGGTTACTTTATTTGCTTAAGTGACACCAGAAGAATTATTTAAATCACACAAAATCTATTGCATAGGTTGACAGGGGTTTTAATGCATATGGAGATTCATTTTTTAAAGGGAGGCGAAAATATTTTCTTGTGCAGTTAGTATCAGGAAAATAGTAGTGAAGGTAGTAAGGAGTGGAATGGAAAGAAATAGAAGGTAGTAAGGAATGGAACTGTAGAAAGGAATGGGTGTGTTGTCATGGAATTTGCTGTCGAATAGGCCTTACAAGTTGTTAGTTTTATTTTGTTTTCTGAAAAAGAGAGGGCATTGCCATTTCATTGGGAGCTTCACAATATGCAGTGCAATTATTAATCAAACCTGCAATAGCAGGAATCATGCGACTACAGGACAGTTTTGGGTCTGTTTTGAAACTTGTTTCTAGCACTTGTCTTAAGAGAAGAAAACTTGAAAATAAGAGTTGTTAACAGCTAGGGAGGAAGCAACACATTATTCATTAGTCCTACTTAGCACCATTCCCATGAGGTTTGGAAGCCTTATTCATAATTTTTTGCAGGCTTTGCTCATGGTACTTGAAAACCTTATCATTAGGCATCTTGTAAATTCACTATTAAAAGCCCTTTCAGAGGATATAACTTTAAAAATGGTTTCTTTTTAGGTCTTGAAAAAAAGCAGCCAGAAACCGAATGGCCTTAAATAGAAAAAACCCCTCTCGTTCCAAGAAGTGCGTAGAAAGTTTGTCTTGGTACTTCTTAAGCTGCAAATAATCAGAAATCTCCATTGCCAACAGTAAAAAGGTCTGAGGGCCAAATAAACTTGAAAACCAGGATATAGAAACTGTCATCAAATACGTGTTTTCCTTCCTTTTTTTTAGCTGTAGTCTTGTGCTCAAGATATGTCAAACTTTTAAAAGGTGATGTGTGCTCTGTCTTCTAGGAAACACGTGCATCACCTATTAGGTTGTTGGCCAGGGTTGTAGCCATAGTGAATGCAGATCCATGCTGGCAGAAGTAGGTGCGAGGGCAAGCTGCTGATTGCTTACTTAATTTCTGAGTGCTTCCCAATGGCTGGCTTGTGTTGGTACAAACTCTGCTTGTGACAATTACCTTGCTATAGTAATTCCCATGGAGAAAAGTGAACTTTCTCTTATTCATTAGCCCTGTCAGAAAGAGCAGTTGCACCAGGCTGACCCAGCTGTAACAACCGTATTCTCCTTGCTTTTTCCAGGGCACATTGTATTTCCTTAACAAGTATGTCTTCACCCAGCCTCCTTCCATTTACTACTTAGCTTTTATAAAACTAAGGGTACTGATTAGTATGATCTCCATAAAAATAATACACATTTGATGTTTAAATTCAAAGCAAAAGGGATCTTCCTTATTCTGACAGAGCAGATTGCAAAACCCTGTGAAGGTGCATGTGCTGAGATAAAAAATGTTTCTCCATTTCCCCTGGGAATTAATCCTTGGCACGTTAGACCATGTGTATGATAATGAGGGAATGCAGGAATTACGGAAAAGCTGTGCTCTTTGCTGAGCAACTCACAGTTCGTTATCCTGAACAGTCGTTCATGGCAGTGTATGGATGGGGCTTTGCTCAGGCACTGGGGATGTGGCTGTATCTTGGAGCAGATGCTGGGGCAGTGCTGCTGGCATCCCAGCAGAGATGGGTGGTGATTCCGAGCAGTTTCCACACTCTGCTCACATTGCTCCCTTTGTCTTACCCCTGTGTGTTTTCCTTTAAAAGCAGCAAAAATAACAGCCCATTAACAGCATTCTGCATCTAATAAACTGTCCTGATTTGTGCTGCTTGTCCAGTGGTCAGAATCCAGCCATTTAAGTGCTTTGTTCAGGAGAAACAAAAGAGGGTAATCCAAGCCACAGAAACTCCTGCACACAAATTTCCTATTCGGTAGGTATGAGCTCTTCAGAATGCTTCAGAAATTTTAGTGCGGATTTCTTGAAGCCTGTCCTACAGCCATCTGTAGGCAGATGTAAATAATGTAAAACTTTATGATGCAGATTCTGGTGATTAAATGTCTGTCACCCGCCTACCACAGCCTGGGAAAAACATATCTTACAAATCTGCACTGAAAGGTCAGGTAACTTGGCTGAATTAAGAAGGAAATTGGATTTTTGGAGGCAAAGTCATATCCCTTTGAACACTGACTTACCAAACACTCCTAACATGCAGTACCAAACCCAGTTCCCAAGAGCCATGGCCATACCTGAGGACATGATGGTTTTATCCTCCTGGATTTTGAGACAAGATATGGCCATGTCTTGATTTCATAATGTTTCTGGCACATTTGCCTGCTGGAGTGCTGTTTTTATAGTGGAGAAGGCATGTTCTCACCCATTTCATGTTACTGGCATATCAGGGCTCTGCGCATCATGCACCATCTCATGCTTCTCCCACCCTGGGGAGTTTCATGACCTCGCATGGCATCCTGTCCTGGGCATAATGCTCACAAATGCCAACAAGCATTTTCCTACAATCTAGGGGAAATCTTTGTTGCTAATTGATCTGGTTACTCATGCTGTCCCCTGCCATTGACCCCTGCCAGCACTACATTGGTCCCTTGGTGTGATCAGGCACTCCTGGGCACCCTCTGTATTCAAGGCAGGCTGTACCCCAAGCCTGGGTAGCTGCCAGGCACAGCTTTTGGTAGGTGTTTGCTGCAAATATATCTGTTGACTAAACATGGGGGTTTATTTATATATACATATGTATGCGTGTGTGTGTATAAATAAAATATATCTATATATAATAGACATATATATGTAAGAATATAATTAAAATACATATATATGTCTTGACAGATATAATCAGTCTGGTCTGAAAAGTACTGGTGTAGCTTCACACACAGCTTCTGCGTGTGCACACGTGGGGTGGGTGGTGAGCTGAAGTCCCTGTCTGGATAGTTCTTAGCAAGAGCCCGGTGCCGGAGGCATCCCGATCCAGGTATGCATGGTGATCCCGGGCCATGAGGCCAGGAGGAGCATCCTGCTTGTGTTTGGCTGTGTTTAGCTGGTTCAGCGGCGGAGGGGAGGGTGGTGTTGTTTGCGGCAGTAATAGCGCACCATACGAAACAAACCGTTCTGCTGGCACTGACCACAGGTTTGTTTGTTTGCTCACCCCGGTGGTGCGCCAGGCTGCGTGGGCAGGCGGTGTCACTGATCTGTTGACTCGGTGTTTCCCACGTGGCCGCCGTGTTGTGGCAAGGAGTTTTAATTTTCCCTGTGGCAGGTGACACTGCATGTGTCAGCCCGGGGCACTGAGTCACAGCTCTCCCACCACACAGGGCTGGTGGCGCTTCCCCTTACCGAGGAGGGGAGAGATGCTGGCCCGTCTCCACGGAACAGCTTACCTGCCCCTGCATGTTGCTTTGTGTTTCATTTCTTTTTGCAGAAAAGACTGAGAAATGGTGATGGCGAGATCAACTTTCTCTGTCGCCCAAACCAGTGAAAAGTAAACTCCCTCTCACCACATCAGTTTTGTTTTCACTGCTGGTTCAACCTGTCCTCTCCCACTGGCAGAGCCCTGCACAGTCATTCAGTGCCTGGCCTGGGGATGGTGTGGTTGTTCTCAGTGGTGTATGACCCATTTATTTTCGTATTACTTAGATGCCCATATTCTGCAGCGTTCAACACATGGGTCCTATGACCTAAATCCTCTCCAGAGAAGCACACACTGATTTCAGCAGTGTGTAGAGAGAGCAGCCAACTCCGCACTGGGCTGAATACGGGCTGTGGGAAGGCAATAGGTCTAGCGCGCAGTTAATGAGCAAGGGCAGGTAAAAGTACATTTTTCCAGAGCTGGCCCTTTGTCTTAGAGTATTTTGTTAAATATTGTTGGCTAGCTTGTGGGATGTGTTATGATTTGCAAAGAGCTGAGAAGTAAAAGTGTCGGAGTGTATGCTTTTCTGGCTATAATGACTTGCACTTTCAGAGGCAGCAAGGTAATTAATGACATGGTATTGTTGCCTTTCCTTTCTCCATCCGCAGACGTGGCATCACCTATAAGCTTGTTGAGTGTGGTCTTAAGATAGACCTTTTTTCTTTATTTCTTCTTTACTCAGCTAACTGAATTAGATTTCTGCAGGTTTTTCTGAAGATAATTAGGTTCATGCTTGTGTTGCTTTTGGTAAATGGAAAGAATTGGGCACAGGACAGGCAAGAAAGTAAACTGGCATCATAGTAGACCTGGAAGTTTTGCAGTATAAAATTGAAGAGTAATTTGCAAAGCAGCTTGAAGTAAAGTAGATTTTAACACAATGAAATCATCCTTGACAGCAGTTTGTTTGAAGTTCTTCTACTGTTATGAGTGTAAAGGGATTTTTTTCAATTGCCAGTTTCTGGGTAGAGTATTCAGCATAATTTCTCACAGGTAAGTGAAGCATTAACTCCTTGTACCTCAGTAGGTTTGGGAAGTGGGGGGAGAAACTGAGAGTTAGGGAGAGGCACCTCCTCCATTTCATCATTTAAAAACTGGTTAGTGGTCAGTGAACTTAGAGAAGGACTCTGCCATGTAACTCAGAGAAAACAACTGATTAAATGTACGAAAAAAGAGCCTTGAGTGACGTGGTCTAGTGTGAGGTGTCCCTGCCCATGGTAGGGGGGTTGGAAGTAGATGACCTTAAGGTCCTTTCCAACCCTAACTATTCTGTGATTGTATGAAAATCCAGCAGACAGTAGGCGTGCAAATAGCTGCCCCTGATGTTTAACAGAATATAATGGCACTCTAAATGCAAACTGGAAAAAAAGCAGCAGCAATTAGCTAGTTTGCGTCCCTTCTTCAGATGAGCCATGAGTTCTGGGGTTTTTGTATTTATATACTTCTGCTGTAGGTGCTGGAAGTGTGGGTGGCCATGAAAAAGTGGTGGTTACAATAAAATTTTCCATTTATTGCCCTTTGTGTACAACTAAAAATAAGATTCAAATGCTTCAGAATTTGTAGAGCAAGCATAATCCTTCTCTTAGCTCTGATGACTGACTGGCCTGCAACTTCAGCTCTGTCTGGTGAGTCTTGAGAGTTAAGTGCTTGTGAGTGGGTCTGTGTTGGAAGGAGAGGCAGAATTTATTTGCAGTGTGGTCTAGCTGGGTTAATTCATCAACTTACTTTAAAAAAATAAAAAAGGAGCTGTGCTCAGTGCATAA
Source organism: Psilopsiagon aymara (assembly GCA_024733675.1). Classification (NCBI taxonomy): domain Eukaryota; kingdom Metazoa; phylum Chordata; class Aves; order Psittaciformes; family Psittacidae; genus Psilopsiagon; species Psilopsiagon aymara. Next base: position 1,320 of record JANRGW010007062.1, on the reverse strand, counting down.
GTAAGAGGTGGTGATGAAAGAATTTTGGAAGCAGGACTGTTCTGCTCTCTGGAAAAAGCCGCTTTGGAGAGGGCTGAAAGATCTTTAAAATCAGCCTTTCAAAACTTCATTGGTGTAACTCGAACTGTTGATCCAGAACTTTATCTTCTGACAAAGAAAAAGAAGAAAGGAAATACACACGTATCTGTTGAGAATCAAGAAACAAGTTCTCAGGGTGACCTTATGGCACATAAAAACCTTTTGATTTGTTTTTTAGGGTGACGGTATTGAAATATGCTGCCTCAGTAGCTTTTCCAGGTACTTACCTGGGAAATGTAAATTTAGGAATCTAGTTAGGAATCTGATAAATTGGTTGCAATATCTTGAGCTACTAAATCTGTTCTGACCACATCAATTGATATATCAGCTTGTGGCCAAAGAAGCATTAAAGAGATGTCAGCACATGCAGGGAAATTTGTGACTTCATGGTGTCAGGTTTGGTGCTGTCCCGGCTTCACTCATTAAGTAGCTGTGGCATTTCCAGAGAATGAGTGTGCCGGTGCACGTCAAGCATCTCAGTTTTGTGTCATTCTTGCAATGGATGAGTAGAGAAAGCATCTATCCAAGAGCTTCAGAACCAAAGGTAGAGGCTGAAAACTTGCTTTCTGCTGCATGCCAGCTCGAGCTTCACCACTTTCTTGTTGTGTCGTGACCTTCCCAGGTTTTCCAGGCTTGATAAGGGTAGCAGAGGTGTTGGTCTTGAGAATCGGGCTGCATAATGCGTCAGGTTTTTGCTCTGAGTAATGCTGTGTGGCACGGAGGATGTGGGGTGCTGGGGCGCTTAGAGGCACATGTGCTTGTTCCATGGAATAGCCATGCTGTTGGTGGTGAGTCTTTTATTATGCAATATGAAATCCCTTTAAATTAGCTTGGTGTAACTCCCCCTCTTTTCTTAGGAGGGCTTGATGCTTGTCATTGCTGCCTTACTTTTGTCTTGCTGGAACATTTATTTCTGCTTTTATATCTGTGCGCATGCTTTGGACCAGCTCCTGCCTGGACGTAGAGTACGAAAGGCAAGAGGGCTAATGCAGTAATCAGGGTTTTAAATGTTTCAGGTGGGAATGGGAAACTTAAGCAGTAATTAGTTTCCACAGCAGTGGTTGCTGCAGGGAATTGCATCTGTTATAATCGCCTGGATGTCTTGGTCCTGAAGGTGACCAGTTGCTGACAAGCGCCATAAGTGCTTGTTATTTTTTTCTGTGGAATTTTCCCTTTTTGGTACAGATGTAGGGGTGTTTTTTTTCTCTCATGTCTCCCCCCCCCCCCCCCCCCCCCCCCCCC
>JANRGW010007061.1:11445-23417 GCA_024733675.1 Psilopsiagon aymara | reverse complement strand
TCCCTGCCCATGGCAGGGGGGTTGGAACTAGATGATCTTAAGGTCCTTTCCAACCCTAACTGTTCTGTGATTCTATGAACACTGGAGATGGGTATGTAAGTGTATTTTAAGAACTACTTCTGGGAACTGACAAAGTTAGCAGTAGTTTATGTATCATGAAAGCCTGAAAGCATTGTTCAATAATTATGTCTGAAGTGATCTTTAATTCCCTTCATCAAAGATGATTCATCTCATTCATCCCCTCCCAGCTCATTGTACTCCAACCCTACATAATTTCTCTGTTCCGAAAATTGTCATTTTTTCAAAGGAAAAAGAAAAAAAAAATTACTTAGCCTAATGATTTAATTGAAAAAAAAAAATACAAAACACATTAAAACATTAGCCATGTTTAAAAAATAATATATAAATGCTAGGTTAGTCAGATGTTAGGGTTCAAGTCTCACAGGCAACCCTGCAGGATGTGCATTTCTACACCATTCTTAATACAGGATCACGAATCTACTTTCCAGAGGGTCCCTGTCTCAGGACAAAAAGTAAAGAACAAAGAGCAAAACCTATTTACTTAACAAACAAGGATATGAAGTTTTGTTTTATTTTTATTGTTCAAGGCTTACCTTGAACAGTGTATCTACTGTATTCAAATCCTTCTCTGAAGACAGAACAGACTATGACTAAGGTAATTATTCCAGCACAATATCCAACACCTCAACAAACATTCATGAATTCTTTTCACACCACTGTTAGAGGAAAGGGCATTAGTACCCCACTGGTACCTCAACTTTGCAAGTGAACAACCAATGCACAGCAAAATTTAAATTCTAAACCACTAAGAGGTTCTAAATCACTATTAAAAACCTCGTATTATCCATGTTGTATCCTCCAAAACCACTTGTTAAGTATCAGCACACATCACAGATACTACATTACAGCATTACATACACAGATCCATTACAGCACTACCACATCTGAACTCCCAGTTCATTATCGTCACTTCACGTGCCCAGTCCTTGCCCCCACATTTCCAGCTTTATTTCTCTCTCCTTTCCAGATTCCATAAAGCCCTGGTAAGGAAGTGGGGAAAGCAGGAGAAGAACTCGAGATCCCAAAAAGAGATCAAGACCTTGCTCTATGACCTGCTGATGGGCACAAGCTCAGAAACTGCCCCTGCCACTGCAGGGGAGTTGAACCTAGATGATCTAAGGTCCTTTCCAACCTTAACTGTTCTATGACTCTATGATAAAGCACACTTTCCTCTGTCCTCTTGGGTACAGCCAGCCCAGCTCTTGGCATCTTATTTTAACTCCTATTTCAGTGGTGCTTTACAGAACAGCTTTGACAAAGGGCTGAAAGCACTGAGGGGACTCACACCTCTCTAGGATGGCAGGCAGCCTCCACAGCTCTTGAAGGCCAGGCTGGAGCTTGTCAAAGCAGGGGAACATCCCAGGGGATGAGTGTGGAAACCTGGCATGGATCCTGCTCTCCCAAGCCACGGGATGAGCCGTTATTTTTCATCACCCCACAAAAGATAAGACTCACACTGGTTTGGTCCCCACCATCTCCACATGGCCACAGGTCATGAGCCACCACCAAGGGCAGGTTGAGGTGCCCATTGTTGTCTTCAGTGCCAGCGAGCCCCAAAAGTGGATCAGCTTTGGGTAAACCATCACTTCTGATGGTGAGGGGAGGATCTCAGAAGCAAGATCTCAGCAGAAGGAGAAAGGAAACAGCAACATTTAGCATTGCAGAAACAGCACCTGCAGTGTTACCAGATGATGAGGGTGAGGGGTGACCCTCAACTCAGATGTAGATGCTGTTTTGCTTACAGATGCTAATTTTTGCTTACAGATGCTACTTTTGCTTACAGATATAAAGGCTCTTGATGTGATGGCAGTTGCCTTTCCCTCCTGAGGTCCCAGGCACCCGGGACAGGCGTGCCACAGACATCAACAGGGTAAAACCCACCATGCCCCTGTGGAAACTAGTGCAGACCTGCACAATAAGAAACAGAGAACAAAGCTCCCTCTTCCCTTGAAACAAATGAAGCTCAATAAAGCACACAGGCTCAAAGACCTGGCATAATTCCCGTGAAGACAGACTCAAACCGTGTGGTGAGGTGCAGGCGCCTCTGTGAGGAGAGGTGGGAGCTGCCCTATCTGGACACAACCGGGTCTGGCCGCCCCATCTCAGGGCAGTGCTGGCCCCTCTCCCCGCCTCTGAAGAGCCCATGCAGGCGGTAGGAAGTACCTGGTAAAATGAAGAAACAGATGTTCCTTTCCTTCCCCTCCCAACTCCAAAGCTGAAGTTTATCTCTCCCACTTGCTGCAGACCTCCCTGCTGTCCACACCAGGAAGGCAAAAATAACTGCTGAGCATGAGGCAACAAGTGCTCACCATAGCAAGGAACCAAAGTCCCTTCCAACCCAAACCATTCTAGGATTCTATGATCCCATAAAACCTGAGCGACAGCACACAGCTAACTGAGGCTCAGGTGAGATGTTCAAACACGGATGAGGAAGGCAGGTGCTTACTCACCTGGCCTTTGAATTTACTGAATGCACTTCAGTGCTGAGGTACTGCCCTATACACATGGCCAGGGCATAACAAGTGTACCCCAGCAACTGCACTCCTGGTATAAAGGGTATGTGCCCACTCCTGACGGCCGGGCCAACCTACTCAGTTCTCCTTGTCCACTAATCTCAAAGCACACCAAAGCTGGCCAGCAACCAAACCCCTTCCGCTTTGGCACCACAAAAGCTGCCTTCAAAGACTCTGAATCCTAGGGCAGGACCAGGAAAGACCTCTGCCCTCCAAGCGCAGAATTAGCAAGTCAAGGAGGAAGGTGTCTAAAACAAAAAATTAGGCTCTGTAACATACTGAGAGGAAACACTGACAGAGAGGGTTGTACTGCATCCGGAAGCTCAAGTGAGTGCTGGGAGGCACCTCTACCCCCCCTTGGTACTGCAGCTTTGCTCTCTCTTTTGCCCTGAAGAAGGACGGCTCTTTTATTTCAGGAACTCAACAAGATTCACTCTTCTCTTACTAAAGCACTGCCTTTCTCTGTGCTTTAAGATGCTTGTTATTCTTTCACCTTTCCTGTTGGAGCCACAATTGAACAGAAAAGAACTCAGCAGTCCCTGGTACAAAGTGGGAAGAAGGAGAAAAACCGAACTCTGTGCTGCAGGAGCTGCAGGCCAGCTCTTTCTCTTATAAATCCAGTGGTTGTTCAATACAAGTAAAGAAACAGTCAAGGAAGAAAGGATTACATATAGCTAGACTTTGAACCGTACTTGGTGGTTTATTTTACTTAGTGCTTTACATAGTCTACGTAGTGTAAAGATCATTCCTAATTTAAAGACTTAGTTGACAAATACTGCCAGATTGCTAGGAAAGGGAACAGCAAAGCCCTAGTAAACTTCTTGGGGAGACTGCTTTTTAAGTAAAGTCTTTAAGCCTCTGTTAGCTCAAAAATAGATGTTGAGAAAAGAGGAATTAAAAATAAATAGGCGTAGCTGACAGGTTGTAAAAAGAACAGAATTTCACTTTGCCAGCAAGAACTGAGCACAGAACAAAAGTCAGACTGGTTAAGGTAATCAAGTAATTTAACAGCTAGGCTAAAAATTGGGTTTAGTCTACCTAGAAACAGGACAACCAGCCAGTCATCTCCTCCTGCCTTACTTATAATGAGTCTTTCTCTGCCACCAATCTCAAGATCCTGCTGAGGTTTCTACCTACAGGGTCAAAACAAGCCCAGCCTCCCTGCTAGCTGAAACACAGAGCAGGAGTGAGCTCCACTATGGGGCCATGGCTCAGAGTTTCATTATAATCCTGTTCTAGGAATTTCAGTATCATTTTGTCATGTTTGTAAGGTGTTATTTACAGATGGTTTTCACTCTGTTTCTAAGATGTTATTGTAATGCATCAGATGGTCAATTAATATTTTTCTTTGAAGCATATTTCCCTCCCACCCCCAGAACTGCTTCTTAGAATTCTCTGGACCCCTGGTTGGAGGTAAGGAGATGTGGGGTCAGATACTTGATTCTTGGGTACCCTGTTCCCCAAGAGCACTCTACTCAAGAGTACTCTACACTCTACTCTCCACTCATCCTCCTTTGTCCCTTTTGTGCAAGAACTACCACCCAAACACCAAGGCTTTTTTACCCACTCTTGACTGTTCAAATAAATAAAAGATAGATAAATAATCAAGACACCACAATGTTTGGGATCTTAAGAGTCTGACTGTTTGCAGAACTGACATTACGAGTTAGATACCTATATTCATCTAATTCACTGACAGCTCTTACATTGCTTTTTTGATTCCCTCACCCTCATTTCACAGAGAATGTAACTGAAACACACAAATAATGGAACTGATCAAACAAAAATCCTGCTGAAATACCCTAATAATCAAAGTCTGGGCCCAACAGAAACATTCAGATGACTACATTTAATCATAGGTTTCTATGCTTTTCTGAATTAGTAACAAGTTTGCTTGCCCAAAGGCAACCCACATCTCTCAATTGCCACTTCAGTTCTATCATGCCATCACATAGTTTGCAACAGAGCTGAATTTGTTCCTTTGCCTGTAAAGCTGCTTCACATAGAAATCTGAGTTTCAGCTGTTACTACCAATATTATTAGAAAATCAGAATACTCCACTGGCTTCACTGAGGTTGCCTTGGACTGAAATTGCTAACTCTCCAGGGCAAAGAGTCCTACATTTGCTCTAGCATAAATCAAACCACAGCATCACTCCCCAGAAACTTCAAACGGTATGTTACTTACTGTAACAATTGATAGTATCAATGATGCAGAAGCTAATTAAAAATAAATTTCTCTTTCCTTTGTGCATGTCTAACCATCATTCCCCCCTTCTTCGTTTCTTCTTTTTGCCTCTAAATGCAACCCAAAGAATGCCCAAAACTCATAAAGGTGCCTGTTTCAAAGAGTTTAATTCACAGAACAAGAGTCTCACTTAGGAGAATAATCCGTATTTTCACTACAACTGTACACACAGCTGTCTAGGGTAGGGAAAAATTACCATTTCTCTGCCTCAAAGACGTAGACTTCCAGGGACACACAAAGAAACCCTCAGTTTGAACTGCTCTAGCAAAGCCATTTTAGGAACTACATCTTACAAGACAGAAAATGATCCACGGGGAACCTTTTGTAAGCTCAAAGCTCTGTTACATTGCTGTAAGGTCACCACCAAAGCTGGCAGGCAAAACTGACCCTAGGAAAACTGCAAACACTAAAGAACATACAAATGCTTCTCATTCCCTCAACTAGGAAATCCTCAGCAGCAAAAGCCTATGAAAGAAGAGGTCTTTTTGTGTGGCTCCGTGCTCAGCAATCAGCCTGCCAGGTGAAGCAGGTCCTCCCCTGCCCAGAGCCCCAAAGGCAACACCACAGCAGCATGACACAGCAAAGCACAGCAGGCACTAGCTACTCCCAAACGGTAAGAGCTACAGCAAAGCTTTGCCCAAAGGACCACATCTTGGAGACTGGAAGAGCTGGTCCAAGAGGATGCAGTGATTTTGAAACTAAGCACTAACTTCCAGTCTTTTCTCTCCACAGGGGATGTCATGAGTGCTGGGTTTTTTTACCAGTCTCTATAGGAAGAGATTCTAACTTAGCCATTGAGTTCTGGACTGAAATTGCCCTGAGTTCTGGATCAGTTTTACTGCAAAGGACCTGGAACACAACCAAATGGTAGTTCTAAATTAAGTCACCTCTGTCAGTAAAAGGCAATGCATACAACTGCCAACATACTGCTGACACTGAACAAATAACAGATACTAACAAGAAGGGAAGCAGCCAATAGGGCTGCCTCAGACTTCCCCCCCTCTGATGGCAGTAGCAAAAGACCCCTCGCAGACCTCTCTTCGGATGCAGTAACAGACCAAAGGTCTTCAGTCTTCTCCCAGTCCAAGGGCTTAACTGAAGAAAAAAATTTTCCTGAGCTGTCTTTCAAGGTTTACACTAGAGGTGTTCTCCAAGCACAGGGATACATTACAAAATGTGTACATTAGCAAAAAGGATTTATGTTCTGGTAGCTAAAAAAAACTTCATTTACCTAATTACAGGCTTTGAATTTATTCACTTAGTACAGTAAATTTTTATTCATTTCTTCTTCCATATTTTCTGCTCATGTTAATTTTACAAGCCTTACCTTTTTTTACACCAGTTTTCTCTAAGTTTCTCTAAACTGCAGGTGGGATCCTCCAAGGCAAAAATAGCATCTTCCCCATTAGGCTTTCAAAGCTACTTTCAGTATCAACAGTTTCAACCAGTGTCCTGAAAAACACTTCTCAGTCATCTTCCCTGCAGCTCTGACTACCAATGTGTGAAAACTTACCATGACAGTTCACCAGCATGGCTGCAATTAGCTGCATAGAATAACAATTGGAGACACTAAAATGCTTTGAGTTTGTTCAGCCACTGCAGTCCTTAGAAGAATGACTGTATTTTAATACTGTTTGTCCATAATACAAACTTGGAGTCAGGGTATTGGGGGAAAAAAAAAAAAAAAAAAAGCCACAATTGATAACTTTAAATTAATAAATTAATCCTCTTTTTCTGGACATTAACCTGGGAATCAGTTAAAATTATTCCTCTCTGTACCATAAAAAATTGGAAATACAATTAACAAATCTGAGGTCTTTAGAATTCTCTCTGCTCTGGCTCCTAAACCGTCCTTGGCCAGGTAAGGAATCAGCTAAGGTTATAGATCAGCTTCTTTTACAACTTGCAATGAAGTCAGTTAGCACTGCAGATCCAGAACGAAAGCTAAATGCGCTCATAATTGCCTGCCTCTAAAAATGGCTACAGAAGACAGACAGACAGCAAAAAAGTGAGACACTAACACACACACTGCAACACAGAGTAAAGCACAACAATCTGGACTTCACAGATTAAATCCATGGTAAAATTTGTTAATTAATCAAAAATTCATTTGAGTAATTGAAATTCATCATGAATTTCATTCACTAAAAAAAAGCACCACCGTTTCAAAACACTTCACAAGCATTATCTTAGAATATCGACTGAAAACCGCCACAGTTCTAAGCGACTTGTTCCATACCTGATACTCAACTTGGACAGTTGAATACAATCCTGTTCCGTTTTGCCACTTTAACAGTTTGCAGCAAGTTGATGAAAGCCCTGCTACATGCTACTAATCAGTTTCAACACATTAATTTTCTTGTAGCTACACAGCTCCAGCTGTCTGTGTCTCTGCATATGTACAATCACAGAGAGAAAATGCATTCACCAAATCCATGCCTTAGAACTGCTTTGACTTACCTAGTTAGAAATAAATACTAGGAGTGTTAAAATCCTACACAAAAACAGTTCCCTAAAGATCTCTAACTGCAGCTACCTGACAGCACACTAAAAATAAATGCCATAGGTATTTCAGGAAAGTAATAAGGGCCACTTTGAAATAAAAAATATAAAAGAAAGCAACAGTTAAGTCAGACCTCCATTACAGGGAATCAGTCTAGCCACCAAAGCTCTTATGAGCTCATGCAGACAGAAGTTAGATAAGAGAATTGAGGGTGTTTGTCTTACCTTGGAATAAAAATGCCTTGCTGGCATTGTGTAGTCCTGACACTTGGGTTACCCCAAGGGTTGTATTCACAAGATCCAGTTCTGTGATGATATCAATTTGTAAATCAGGATCCATTCCAAATCCTACAGCTGTTGGAGGCAGACAGAGGGCGGGAGAGAGGGAAGGAAGGGAGGGAGAGTATTAGATCGTTTTTTATTTCAAATCAGGTAATGAAAAGAATGGAGAAGAATATCTAGTGCGGTGCAGACATTTATAGTACCTTTACATTCACTCACACCGTATACAGTAATTACTCATAAGACAGTAACTTTCTTTTCTGCAGGAAAGAGAAGATTTTCTTCTCCAATTCTTTTAATGAGCAATTTCCTTTCCCCAGATTTTACTACACAAAGTTGAAACATTCTAAAACTGTAACACTAATTCAGTACCTTCATAAGGCTAAAGAGTAATAAATAAGTAAAAGCATAACTACCTAGGCAAAAAGATGAAAGAGATCTGCAGCATTCATCTATGGGCCACATTATTCCCAGGGAGACACGAGGACGGAAAATTTCTCTCACATCACATAGCTTGCTGTGACTAACACATCAAGCCCCACAGCTCATAGCCTAAACGTAATCTGTTTTCCCAACTGGGACAAATGACCTTGGAGAAGATATGGCAGCAGGGCAAAGGATGCCACCCTGTAGTCCAAGGGCCTTGAGTGATTCCAAAACTGTTAGGTATTGCTTGGGAAGCACACCTCTGTATTTCAGGACAGCCGGTGCCAGTGAAGTGTGACAAAGCCTACCTACAAATAGACATTCCTTAACCATTTTGTCTGCAGAAGCACAAATCTAAACCTTAGAAATGGCTTATACACAGACTTAACACTCCCTTAACTAGCAGGGACCTCAGGGTATTCATGCCCCCAAGTAGTGTGAAGTTGCTTTGTTCAAAAGCTCAGGGCAACTTGATGGTTACGGTGCACCAAGTTCATTAAACAGACCTTTAGAGAGATAGGAAGAGGCCAGCCTGACCACGGTCTCTCTCAACATAGCAAGAAGTGTGACATGAGATCTGTGCCTGACACATAGGTCAAACGTCTCATGCAGGATCCAAGCACTTCCTTAATGAAATTTTTCAATAACATCTTTAGTATCAGGAACAGGCTCCAGGAAAATCCTGATGCAGCTGAAGTCAATGGTAAAAGTCCTACTGACTTCCATGGAGCAGCAGCGTTACCCATAAGGCATATCCAGACTGATTTCCACAGAGTGGACTTCATGTTCAGGCCTAAATTGATTCATCTGTAATTCTCTTTGAAGGGGTCTAAGAAATTACTGAGGTGAGCAGCACGAGCAAGTTAAGTATTCTGCTCATAAGCCATCTGTACCATAACACTTTCTCCTTTCCTTTACTCAAGAATTAATACCTGTTGGAACATAGTGTTGTGCTAATGCAGAGGATTCTACTACTCAAGGGGCAGAGTAGAAAGCTTTAGTAGTAAGGTCTCTAGCAACCTTACTCTACAAGGAAAATAAAGATCTAGAGGCACCTGGCAGAACTGAAGCTCCAAGACTGCCACATATCCAAGTAAGTACATACACAGTGCTTTCATAAGGATGTGGGTATAAGTACCTTATTGTAGGAAATTTAAATTAGATAATGTGAACCCAGATAAACTTTTCCAGAGGTAAAAACTTGCCAGATAATAAGCAACATCATCAGGCTTTTAGTACTGTCCTTGACTTCACCAACCCTAGATGCTCAGGACCACAGCTGACACTATGGACAACACCCTCCCCTTCTGGAATAAGCACTGGCATCAGAAATATCCAGCCAGCTCTTCTGGTCCAAACGACTCGCATGCAGTCAAGATTTACTGAAGAAACAGACAACATTTACCAGTGACTGCTTTCCTTCAGTGTACCTGCCTCTGACTACCAGGACAGAACTCATCAACCTACCTGTTCCCAACCTACAGCAATTCTTGCAGTGCAAGGGCTGCAACCTACAAACTCCAGACACAAACACTAACATAAATATAGAGAATGGCCTTTCTGGGAAAAGAAAAAAAAAATAAAAGGCATTAAAGCAAATATTGTTTTAGAAGAAAAACTGAAGGACTCATTATTTCTTCTAAGGGCTTTATTCAGAAGAAAAGCAGCACACTGTAAATTGTGTGAACTCACCTGTTGGGAAAGAAAGTGTCTGCTATCCCTGCCAAGAACAGAATATGCTGTTCCTCATTTGAAAGGGGTTGGATATATTAAGATCAGCAAAAACCTCCTAATATGAAGGGAGGTTGAGTAGGCACTAAAACTTGCTAAACAGTAAGGACAAACTATGTCTGGGAAGACAAATCTTGACCCCATTAAAGCCAGTGAAAGCTCTGCCACAAGCATCTAGAGGGTGAGGACAGAAATCACATCTAGCAAGTATGGGAAATCCCATAAATCACAGTAACTCCTCTGCTCTATTAATGCTTTCTATTCCAGCCTGAATACCTAAGGCTCAACAAGTGTAGATCACTGTAGCTCCACAGGCTTCGATTTATACTGGTGAAGAATCTCAGGTGCCAACTTTAGTGTGCGCCCTTCCAGCTTTTAAAACACTCTCAAAAGCTAAGACTATTTCTAATGTCACAGCAACTATTTAGCAAGAGCCTACACTGCTTAAATACCTAGTCATTTTCTTGTGCTGCCTCTTCAAACTGCAGCAGGCACTCAAAAGCCTAGTTAATAATTAATAGACAACAAATCAGCATCTTCAGTATGATAACCAAGTCTCCTTTTACCCTGCAGTCTCCCACAGTCTATCAGAAAGACACCACAGGCACATCAGCCACACTTGCATCTCATTATTTTATGCTGCTTCTCTTCAGTGGAACAAGAAACTGGCAAGACCGTTTCTTTCTGAGGTAAATATTAATTATCAACCCGTCTGCTCTCACTGGAGAGCTGTGCAAAGCCTGGGCCCAATCTTGATGGGTACAGCTTTCAATTCTTAGTTAAAGTAATTGAGCTATTTCTCTTAAATCAGCGGCTTACACAAGCAGAACTCCCAACTCATTCAGTCAGGTGGGCGGGAGCAGAAATCATCTCAGGACTTGGTGGATTTGGCCCAATCTGAACTGAAGACACCACAGTAGATTTAGAGGATTAAGCCACATCATTATGAATGATGTCACCAGGAAATCCCTGAAAGAAATTAATTCTGCCTTACAGCTCTGACAGCTTGTATGCTCTGCTTGCGCCTTTATCACCTCCACTCAAGCATCAGCAATGGTGCCACGCTCCATCTAGCTAATGTAGAGTCATGCAATGTAATGCAGCACATTTATCATTTCCTCAGCATGTGAAGCAAGCTCTTTAGGGATGGAAAAACTTTAAGCAAAAGCACACTCCACACACTCAAGTCACCCACATGCACCCAAAAATGCAGTGAAGAGCAAGCTCTCTCTAGGAGAGGCATTTTGCATTTTCCTCTCAACTTCAGCAGCAATTGTTGCACACAAAGAACTTTCCCATTGGTATCGCAATTCCACAAAGGGGAGTTTCAGGTCCCTCTGATCATTCCAAAAGCTTGTGTGCGTTACTGGTGGCAACACCACTGCGAAAAGCACAGGCGGTATATTCTCCCAACTATTTTTATGACGCACCTCTCCAGATCTGTAGATTCTGATAATTGCCACAATTATAACTGTAATTTAAAAACAGGGATTCCCTGGCGCTTCTGATAACCGTTTTGGGTAACCTTCTCGAGAACAGATACAAACACCATCAAGAAACGTTCCCCTCACGACCTCCGACCGAGGAAGCGCGGTCAAAGTGGCAAAGGGAAGGAGAACAAAGCCTCCCAAAAGCAGCAGGAAAGGGTGCCTGGGTCGCGCAGTGCTGTCGGAAAAACGCGGCGGGCACAGCACCGGCAGGCACACCGCGCCGCCCGCCTGGAACGTGGCTTCCCACGGTACCCGTTCCCTCGTACCCCGCTCCCCCGGTACCGCGCACCCCGGCCGCTTTCAGAAAACTTTGCCCCACCTGCCCTACCTCACCCGCGGCGACGCGGCCCCCCCGGCGGCTCCCCCGCTGGGGACAAGCCGTACTGCGCCCCGTGGAGACCCGCGCAGCGAGGGATGCCCGGCCCCGCCGCGGAGGCTGCCGGCAAAGCCGGGGCCACTCCCGATGCCGCTGCCGGTCCCCGCAGGGGCGCAGCCCGAGGCCGGCGCCACGCGAAGTTCCTGCATGCCGAGCCCCCGCTCTCTGGAGAGGCGGCAGGAGCGGCCGCCAGCCCCGCAGCCTCGGCCCCTCACCTGCCCCGGCGGCGGCCGCACACGCCCAGAGGAGCAGGAGGAGACCCATCGGCCCGGCGCGGGCGGCGGCGCCCGCCTCTCCCTCCCTCCCGGTGGCAGCAGCGGAGCT
>JANRGW010007061.1:0-11345 GCA_024733675.1 Psilopsiagon aymara | reverse complement strand
GCCGTGACGCGCGGGGGCCCCCCCCAGGCCTCGCCAGCGCCGCCGCACGGCCATGGCCTCGGGTAGGCCAAGGAAGCGGGGTGAGCTGTCGCCAGCCTTTCGCCCCGCTCTCCAAACCCGTCGCTGCTCCCCAGCCGGCTCGTTTCCCACGAAAGACGAAATTCCCCTCGGCGTCGGGCAGTACACTTATGCCACCGCTTCCTCCTCGCTCACGGCATGGAAATAGTAAGAATCAACCCTTATTGACTATTTAGTCTTAGTAATAATTCATGCCCATTGTGAATAAACAAGTTCTGAGATAGAATATGGAAATCCACTGAGTGATAGTGTTTAAAGCACAGCTTCAAACACATCTTGAGCGACCTCATGGATGAAGAATGCCTGAATCATTCCTGACTTTGTTCTTCTGTTGATCAGGAAAGTCTCAAGAGCCCACTGGTGCTGCCAAAGTAAGACAAGCATCTGAATAGTAAGTGCTCTGGCTGGCGCTGGTCTCACAGATGGGGGTCTTCCCACAGTCCAGCTCAGTACCCAAATGATCACCCACTGGGACAGCAGTTGTCGTCGTAAAAGCAGTTTCAACCTCTCAGGTTGGAAAAGGAGAGGACAAATGGATGGGAAGCAAAAAATCGTTCTCCCAGCCAACACTATTCTTAGACCTCCCTTAATGGCAGCAATTTATCTTCCTCTATCACCAAAATATCTGATACTCTGATATGATCTTGTTGAAAGTATAAATAGCCAAAAGACCTGACATTCAGATAAGAAATAATACTGTGTTCCTGAACATTCACAGCAATTAAAAAAAAAAAAAAATATGGCACTTTTGCATTACTCCTGGCAAGCAAGACGGATTTCAGCTTAGGTAATATTCCTGTGAAAGGCTGTTCTTGCACTCTCAGTTGCATATTGAATGGTTCCTTATTTTGACCTAAATTATTGTGATGTTGCTAGCTGCATGGTGTTAAACTGTTAGCCCTGCCAGCCACAAAGCTTGTGGCATTTTCTAGTTTGATGAAGTATTTTTTGCCTAGGCCCAGTGTTTCTCAGAGTGGTTGTAAGGTTGGTTGTGTGCCTTGGATTAAAGGTAATTAAAAGCACTATTACTCACAGCATAGCTGAACATGAGGACTCAGTTGCCAGCTGAACAGCAAATGCTGAAAGAAGAGGGAAAAAAACCCTCATAGCTCATAAAGTAAAACAACTCCTCAATTCACAAATAAGGCTTGCATCCCACAAAAGCGTGGCTCCAAAGGGGTACTCTCAATCCACATAGGCAAAGCTTATTCTGCAGCCAGTAAAGAGCAAGAATTAACAGCAGCACTCGGCATACAATCACAAAGTGGCTCGGGTTGGAAGTGACCTTAAAGCTCACCCAGTTCCAACCCCCTGCCACAAGCAGGGACACCTTCCACTAGACCAGGCTGCTCCAAGCCCCATCCAACCTGGCCTTGAACACTGTCAGGGATGGGGCAGCCACAGCTTCTCTGGGCAACCTATGCCAACACCTCATCACCCTCACCATTAAGAGCTTCTGGCCTATGAGCTCATCTCAATCTCCCCTGTGTCAGGTTAAAGCCATTCCCTCTTGTCCTGTCACTGCTTAAACTAAATACAAAGAAAAAGAGTAGATGTAAAAGAGGTGGGAATACAATATGCCATATTTACCAACTGATAAATACTTATAAAGGACTATATAATCAGTCCAAAATGCTGAAAGTATCTATGTCATGTTTATAATCACATAAATAGCTAACAAATGCACTAGAATGAAGCCTTACCAAGAGAAATACTTTGTCTATTTCTCTACTCAACCATGGAGCAATACCTACTGCTTTTTTATTTTAGTTCCCCAACACACACTTAGCTTACATTTGAACATTGCAAAGTCTGAATTCAACTTTACAACCAATTAATCTATTAGGTTGGTATAAGGCATGCCTTTCACAATCTACATTCCAACCATAGGAATTTCAGTACCTGAAAGAATTATTGAAGTATTGAATGGTTGGGCTGGAAGGGCCCTTAATGGTGATCAAGTTCGAACCCCCTGCCATGGGCAGCAACACCTTCCACTAGATCAGGTTGCTCCAAGTCCCATCCAAGCTGGCCTTGAGCACTGCCAGGGATGGGACAGTAAAATTATGTCACACTACACACATATGCAATAGAAGATGTGCCTATCTTTTAGCCGGTTAAGTGACATACATTGGTTTAAAGTGTGGCTTGGTTGAATGCATACAACCCAGTTAAAAAGACTTGGGGTTTTCATCTGTTCCCATGAGTTTTAAAGATTTAAAGGAGTAGTGCTTAGTGGTGACAGTAAAGGACTGCCTGTTACTCCCCAGATCAATGTGTTGCATCATGGACTCACACTGGTAGACTCTAGAGACCTGAAATTCTGTGTGCCTCAGTTTTTCCTCCTGAAAAAGGGACTAATGACAATCACCTGCCTCTCAGGACCCTTAGAATGCTTGCTGGGAAATTCAGACTTCTCCAAGATGAAATCTTCCTTATGTGTGCAAAGAAGTACTGTAGTCTCCAATCACTAGATCCTGCCACTTCCATCGTCTGCACATACACCTCTCAGAAACACACATTTACAGACAGAACAAAGTACTTTTTTTTTTTTTTTTTTTGGGGGGGGGGGGGGAGGGGGAGAACTGATTACCAGAACTTCTGAAAAAAAGTCCTGACACATCACTATTGAGCTGTCTTCAGGATTAGACCCTCTCCTGGAATTACTGTCATGGTCTTGGCACCATGCTCGCATCTCTTGTGTTGCCACATTTGATGCCACATTGTGATCAGACACTGTACTTCAGGTATCTGGGAAAAGCCTGACAAAACCTCAACTCTGCCAACAGTGAAGCAGGTAGGATGAATATCAGTTCCACAGCAGGCTGCTGGGAAGGGAAGAACCTGCTTCCCTATTGGCATTGTGGCACATTGCTCTCACCACACCACAGGAATTCAGCTTTGAATAAGATACAAGAACACCAGGTATCCTTACACTTTCCTCCTTCACTTGCTCTTTCCTTTCACCTCTCATTTGCATCTACAGCAGATATGAACCTCTTGTTTTTAGCAACCTTTGTGATATTGAATTGATAGTGTAAGAAGGATTTAAGGAAATCCAGTTAGTCCCCTTATAATCAATCAATTATTCTACAAGCTACAGAGCACTCAGTTAAGAACCCAACCATTTAATTGATACTCACTTCTGCAGCTGTGCAGCATCTCCATTTCCCAAGAGGGCTGTTGCCAGTTGCTGCTCAGGGTTTCTAACAATCAAATGGATCAATTCTGCAGATACCTTAAGGCTGTGTGTTAAGTAAGAATGATGTTTGTGGTGTGCAGTGGGTGGGGAAGGAGGCGGTAGAAAAAGAGACAGTTCATTCACCAGGAAAATGTCAATGTATTTTCTGTTTTAAACACTAGACATTTATTTAGAGTCTTTATAGCCCATACATTATCGAATAATTTTCATTTAATCACATTCAAATATAATAGGCAAATATATAATACAATAAATTGCATTTGTACACATAAATACAAAATTTGAGGTAGGGCCTCAAGAATAATGATTTCTGAAATTAAGAACATACAGCATTATAATATGCACTACATAAGATATATATGATGCATCCTTTGTAACATAATATATCTCCTCCACATATAGCTAATGAAAAAAATGACCTGGTTAGGGTACAAATCTTTATCCATAGGCAGCAGTACCCCATAGAATGCCTGTAAATATATATATATATATTTATATATGACATTACGCAAGTAATTAAGATTTAACCCATCAGTGATGGGTCCGTAATAAAGTGCCATAGGACACAGGGCGCAAATTCTCAGCTGGTGTGAACTGTCACAGCCACAAACAAAGCTGTGATAGTTTATACCAGCTAAGCATCTACCTTACAAGGTAATTCTACGTAATATAAATGACAGATAACAGCAGGTTCTAGTCAATCAGTAGTTTTCCTTAACAATGAAAGATAGCTATAAGGCAAATGGTTACCTGAAGATGTATTTAAACATTATGGACAAATAATAATACTGTAAGCAATAAGGTCCAGCCCAGTTCTCACACCATGTTAAACCCATCAGGAAAACCTTCTCTCTTTGGCCATAGGCTGCCTGAGGGTAACACAGGCAGAACCCCACAATACCCCTACCCTCCCCCCCTCTAGTTGTCAACCTGAGTCCCTTGGGAATATCAAGCTCTGACCACTTTTCCGTGGATACCATTTAACCACAAAGGAAGAAACAAATGTCTCTTACAACAGCATTACTTAGCAAAGCAGAGAGAAGCTGAGAAGCTTTCTGAGATGCTGCTTGCTAAAGCTCTGCAAACCCACAATCCCTACAAAAGTCTGTCTTTGATTGCAAGAAGTGGACCTGCAGAATAAGAAACCAACAGGAAACCAATGTCTGCCAGAAACAAGCAACTGCTTTACCACAGACAACAAGAAATCATATTATCCATACAACTGTACATATATTCAAAAGGCCAAAGGTATTTAAAATAAACCAGGCATTGGAATTTTATGGTAAGAGAAGACCACACAGTGTATTGAAAGCAATGATCTTCAGTGCTGAGGCACATCTAATGAGGTCAGTGGAGCAGGACCTAAGCAAAAGACTACTTTGACCCAATTGAAACATCATATAAAGACAACCCAAGTCTTTCTCAATTAAAGGTCATTTTGTTAAACCCTTCTTTTTGGAAACAAAGTGCTGCCACATCTAGCTGAAACACAGGTTGTGAATATTGCATATTAAAAACACTAGGAAGACCCCAAATAATTTGAAGATGGCAAGCATTTGCATTAGGTATAATCTTTAATGCCTACAATAATGTGTATCTCAGCTCATCCAGAAATTCAATTTCATTTCAAAGAAAAAATATGCAACATAATTTCACCAAATTTGAACATTTTTTACTCACAAGATAAATCTGCAGGTACACACATCACATTTTTTACTAATATGGCTTTTTCCCCTTTTTTTTTCTTTTTTTATCTTTACTGGTATGTAATTAGTTACTAAAATTTAGTTTTAGAAAATTATCGAAGTACATGCAAGCTTTTCCTAGCACATGGTAAATGAAGTGCTTTCCAAACTTCAAGGTTACTTCTCGTTTAAAGAAGACAGTGCTGGTTACTTTAATCTCAAAATTCAGATTTGGCTACTAAATACTTCTCAAAAAAAGTCTAACGTAAGAAAAAACCACTGCTTTAATCATACAGCGAAAACTCCATACCTTCAGTGATTTTTGGATGCATTTGTCCCCCGTTTCCAAATGTTTTTGCAAGCTTAGGAAAGGAGGTCAAAGCTGAATTCAAATATCAGCTAGAACAAAATCACTATTGCTTGTTTTCAGAGTTTCAAAATCAAGCCTAATCCTGTGCTAATGACTTAGCAAGCACAGGAACAACATCTAAATTAAAAGCAAGCAGATTAATTACATAAATCATGGAAAGTAATTTGATTTTCCATGTGCATTCTGGTTTGGTAATCCAAGCCAAATAGAAGGTATCATAACCTAGTAGTATTCCTTCAAATGATATCTCTTTTATGCTCAAGGTAGACAGTAACTGACATCCTTACACTGAGGTAATTTTATTGCAATTAATTAATCCCAGTTCCAATGTATGTCCTGAGACAAGTTAGTAAGTGAAAGGATTCAGAACTGTTAAGCCATTTGAGAGTGTTTTCTTTTTTTTTTCAAAAAAAAAAAAAAAAAAAAAAAAAAAAAAAAAAAAAGAAACAAACCTATGTATTTTTTTTTTTTTTTTCAATCACAGTAGTAGTGAAGGAAAACTGGCCTGGACTCTTAAAATCAAACCAAGATGCTAGGTAATATTGGTAAAGAGAGGCCTAAAGCTATTTATCCTGACAAAAAATACCGAATTCTCACTGAAGGTGCTGACTTAGGTCACTTTCTTCAACCAGAGAACCCTCAGACCCATGTAGACATGGGAGCCAAATTCCCAGCTCACCTTTATGCACCTTCTACGCCAAACAGAGCATGGCTTCTCATACCTGCCTCTGCTAGGAAAATAAAAGCCAGGATTAACAACAAGCCCCTCATTAGAATAGCAGGCAAAGCAGAATTAAGGCAGAGAAGCTCACAGAAGGGTCCACTCTTTCTGCCATGTGAGACAGGGACCAACAGAGCCCGTGGAGTGGAGATTCAGGGCCAGCACAAGATGTTGCAAAATCTGCCCTTGCTTCGCTTGTCCTGCATGAGGATTAAAGGTCTCCAGCAGTGCCTAGAACTGGCAACACTAATTGCCCCATGAAAAAGGAAGTTCAGCAAAATGATTAATATATTTAATATACATATATATATATGCACACACAGAGAGAGAGAAAAGAAGTTAATAATTTGTGGAAGTGTAACGTTAAGGTTTAGGTTTTGTTTTGTTTTCTTCAACATGATGAAACAACACATCTATTGATCTATGGACACACATGAACCAAAGATTTACCTGAGACCCTTTAATATGAAGACAGACGAACAAAAGAAGGGTATAGAAACAGTCCCCTGAAAGAACATTTACTTGCTACTACAGTGATGGATGTGGGGAGGGCAAAAAACAGCTAAACTGCTCTAAGCTCACCATCTCTACACTGATATTTATATAGACATAAAACATCACTAATACACACTACATGAACACTTATCACTGTTAAAAAATATCATATATGTATGTATAGGATATAACAAGATAGTTAAAGGTTATAAGGTTTGTCAATTATTGAAGATATATTTTTCTCCCTCATTCTAGTGCACTGAAGGTAAACTGGGCTAATGTTCTATTCAGGTAAATCAATGTATTTTTAAAAAGCTCTATTTTTACTCTGCCCAATAGGTAACATAATTATTCAAGTTTAGCATTCATATCACCACTTATATGCGATTTCTAAAATGTCATGTTTCAGAATGTCCTATTGCTATGCAGTGTTACAACAACCATCTACTAAGTTATCCTCTCCCCCCTGCCTTCTTGTTTTGGATATCTAATGCTGCATCTGTATGGATGACTGCAGTGGTTAATTGTTGTGGGGTTTGGTGGGGGTTATTTAATGAGAATGTTTTAAATGCAGACAAACAATCAAAAAAAAACCCACAAAACCAAACCTACCCAACAACCCACAAAAACCCAAAACCAACCCCTATATACATTTCAGAGACTACCTCTTTGAAGAATTTATGTGCTATATATATAATATATAGGCAAGTGGGGTTTCTGCTATTTCCCCATTGGTTGAAAGAGAAGAATACATCATCTAAAGTTTATGTAAAGAGGTTTAGAGGAGAATGAATGGGGAGTCACAAAGTTGAACAGCACATCTAACTTCTAATAACTGTTGTCAGGTGGTAACTAAACTACACTTACCACGGTAAGAATACAAAGTTAGGCACAAATTAT
This sequence comes from Psilopsiagon aymara, assembly GCA_024733675.1. Classification (NCBI taxonomy): domain Eukaryota; kingdom Metazoa; phylum Chordata; class Aves; order Psittaciformes; family Psittacidae; genus Psilopsiagon; species Psilopsiagon aymara. Next base: position 3,894 of record JANRGW010007061.1, on the reverse strand, counting down.
ATGATGGCTTCTTGAGGAGATACTGTAAACAAAAGCAGAGAAACAAGGGAAACTACCTTCAGAGGAGTGTAGTGAGTAAAACCACAGTTGCTGTTAGCATGGAGCAAGGTTTCTAACTTTGTATAACCGAGGCATTTTTAACTGAAATGACAGATATCAAATTATCAGAAAAAACATACAACAGTTCTTTAAACAGTGATGCCCATACATACACCTCAGTCTGGCACCATTTCCAAACCACTTCTGGACTCAAATGCAGTTTAGTCCCAGTCTCAAATCATCAGTTCTTGAAATTTTGCTTTCACTTTTCTACTTGAAAAGATCAGATGGATTATAGTATTTCTGTTATGGTCCCACATACTGCTTCCTGGTGAGCTGCTTCGAGGGTCTCCACTTGCTTAAAATAACAAGTCCTCAAAGTTAGTATATATCATGCAAGAAGCACACAGACATGATCAGTCAATGTCTTCTGTTACTGTAGGAAAAGTAACCATGCTTACTGTGGAAGCTTTCTGCTGAATTTCTACCAGGACTACAGGACAGCCCTTCTTTGCTCACTTCCATCCCATCTCAGGGCTGAACTTCTCTTTGATTACACTGCTAAGAAGACCCTAGTCCTATCATAGCTACCTGTTATAAGGATGTTTGTGTGGAATAACTAAAATTCTGTACATAATTTCTTCAACACGATTTTTCCATTGTGTTTATTCCTACATGTGTTTCCTGACAAAATCTGGTATGCCACCTGTTGCACAACATGCTTTTGGTATTTCATCAGGTACAGAACACATCATGGGCATCACCTACACCTGGAAGTGGTCTACCTAGGTCTTCTCTATAGCATGCAGCAGTAAGTCCTACTTTCCTAAGCAATCACTTAAGAAAACAAGAGAAGAAACGGTGGGGAAAGAAAATGGAAAAAAGTATCGGAGAAGGCTGACAATGTCATTGCCACCCATGTAATAACTATTAGCATTGGGTCCCCAGTTCTATATCCTTCACTGGCAGTTTAAGTCCCAGGGAAGAGGTTCCCAGTGGATCAATCATATTCATGTAACGTTCACCACGGTGCTTGGCCAAAAACGGACCCCAGTCAGGCTGTGGAGAACACACCAACTTGAGTCGCTGCAGTGTGGGGGAGAGAAAAGAAAGTCTCATTTGAAGCTACCGAGCAGAATCACGACACAGAAGGAATGAAGATAGGCTCATTTAGGATTATGGATGATGGTCCTGCAATGCTCCACTGCTCAGTGTTTGTTTTGCACAAAGTTTGCAAGATTAATAGTGGATCAAGTGCCCAGACTTTAATTATACATTCTCCCCTGCACCATATGAGAGGAGCTCAGAACCACTGCTGCAGATTGCAAGGCTCACTTAGTGAAGGACATGTGCACAATTACTTAGCCCAATGGTCTTAGGCAGTGGGTAACGGCATTAAAATAATTGGATTTCTGGTTTGCATATTTCCCAAATGTACACAAATGACCAAAAAGAAGTACACTGCTATGAATGAACAAGGATTTTAATTTTGAGATGACAAAATGTTTCATTACTATCAGTGGGATAAAAGAAAGAGGAGAACGTTAACCTGGCAAACAACAAAAATCTTCTCATCTTTCCACTGATTTCCTTATTGAATATATAATTTGATTGGCGCGTTTACAGATAAAAAGGAAAGAAAACATATTTCTGATGACTTTAAGGGGAATAATTATACGTTTATTACCTAATAAAGTGAATCAGGCCTCTATATCAGTTATTTTAATCTCTGCTTAATTACCAGTTTGCAACTCTTGCCTCCCAAATCAACCATAATAATTTTATGCAGCAGACTTGGTATTCAGGAATTACCAAGCTGCAGCTGAAATAGCTTCTGCTAAAGCCCCTTCAAAATAGATCCTACTTTTTGATGTTTCTTTTCTTGTACTAGTAGAGGGGCAGTTAGGAGATCACCCTATTTTTGTGCCAGCACTACACATGTAAGTTAGAAGATTTGAAGCAGAGCAATTTGTCTCAATGAGAGAAACCCATGAGACGATGAACAAGCAAGTCTAATTCCACATTAGCTCATTCCCAGCAGGAGCAGTTGTCTCCTGACCTGTGCACTCCAATATGCTCCACACAAGGGCTGAATGGCCCTTTAGACAAGTGGCCTCATTGCCTAGTGCCAGCCGTGTACTCAGATGGTGTGTCCCACCACTTAATATTAAATTCCCTTGCTCTACATGAAACAGAAAGTCATGCTCTTTTCCCTTAGGCATGTGTAGTGTGACATATTGAGAGACCAAAAAGATTACTCTATTTTAGTACATTTTCTCTCCTTTTCATCTTTGAGGCATGTAACAGCCCCGATGGGTTTTGCAGGAGAGCTGAACTGCAAAAGCAGCTATGGAAAAGGGGAGGCGAGTGTCTCTTCCTCATCCCGAGGAGGGAGCAGCACAAGCAGCATAAGCAGCATGCAGCAGTGAGAGAGCAGATCTAAGAAAGCCTCAAAGGCCAAAAATAAGAGCATGGAACTTCTTCCAAAGACAAGATGAAGGCAACAGAGGGTGGAAATGCTGACATGAAAAAGGCATTGCCTGCAAAGAGCTGAAGAAGCAGTGGGATGGGTCCAGCCGGAGAACAGGGGATGGCAGCAAGATGACAGGCAGGGCCAGAGCACAGAAACAGGGAGCAGAAAGGGGCTGCCACGCTTCTGGAGCAATGGGGGAAGCAGCAAGAATCTGATTTGCAAAATAAACACAAGGAGCATAAAAATAAAGTGCCACCTGGAATTCTTTTTAAGCCCAGGTGCGAGAGAGGATCAGCTTATTCAAGAAAAATAAAAAGGTGAAGAAGCAGGGGGGAAAAGGATTGCCAGCAAAGTCCTAAAATGAGTCATCTGAGCTGTAGAGCACGAGGTCTTTCCAATACAACTTATTCCTGAATTTCATCAAATGGCACTGACTCCTGCAGTGCATCCTGCATGATTCTGGTACCCAACCATCTCGCACCTTGCAAACAGGCAACTCCAGATTGATATCACCTTGCCCTGACTGCCAGGCTTGCTGCGACACGATATGCACCAGCAGTAGGTGCTTCCTACATCTACAGGCTGCTTTTGCAAACAGACAAGCAAAGCTAGAACAGCTTTCTCTCAATAACATCATACCAGGGCTCTGTAACTCCTAGTTCCCATAAAAACAATCACTTAACAATTTAGGAACAGGGAATAGAATGTCTGCATTTTAAATGTAACGAGCATCTCTTTGCATCACAATAACTAGCTTATGAGAAAATAATCTAAACGGTATTAGACATTCAATATCACCAAAAGAAAAGTAATGTAAAATAAACTAGAGAGTCTCCTGCAACCGTATTTTTAAGCAGCAAAAAGACAGAAGAATTACCTCAATAAATTTGCCTGGGGCTAGATGCATTTTTATCACAAACATAACTGGGATCCAGATAACTGAGCAGGCCAGCATCAGCCATCCAAGCACCATGGACCAGCCCGGATAATGGTAAGCTCCGTAAGTCATTGGTTCCCATTGGTAAAAACTGAAGCAAAGAATAAACTGGAAACAAGGAAGGAAAACAATTATGTTTGACTAAGCAAAACAAGCTGGCTATGCAACAAATGGTGGGTATCCACATACTGGGCTGGTATGTATGGAATAAAAGTACATTCATCTGCAGCAGGGCACTGCCTTGAGCTGTAGTAAACAAGTCAGAGTCTTAATCTAATGAGTTTCATGGAAATCTTGCAAAATCCAACAAAAATTACTCTATTTAGGCTGGGAAAATTGGTATTAGAAACCTGCTGTTGTGGTTTAAACCTAGCTGTAACTCAGAAAACCAAGCAGCCCTTGCTCACTCCTCCCCTTTCCTTCCCAACCCCCCCCACCCCACCCC
>JANRGW010007060.1:0-27135 GCA_024733675.1 Psilopsiagon aymara | reverse complement strand
CCGCCTTGTCCGCGCCGTGCCGTGTCGAGCCGCCGCCGGCCCCTCGGGCGTGGGGCGCGCAGAGCCGCGGGCGCTGCCTCCTCACCGCCGCTCCTCTCCGTTTAGCGGCTCGTCCCGCGAGTACCGGAGGGACCCCCACGCGTTAGGGGGTTGAGGGGCTTTTGCGGCGGCTCCTTGCGGCGTCGTGATCGGGAGGCGTTTGCGCGCCGGGCAGGCGGCTGCACCGCAGGTACGGCGGTAGGTGCCGGCCCGGCGTCTGGGCCGTGGCGGGCCCCGGGCGCTCCCTGCGGCGGGACAGCTTTCCCGGTCCTCGGGGCGCGGCGTGTCCCAGCGGCAGGTGACCGGGGCTGCGGGGTGCAGGGTTGAGCATGAACTTGACGGCGTTGTTTTGGTTTTGCTGTTTTCCTCTGATAACTTTATTGCGGTGCTCTCATTGCGTTCATGCTCTTAAAGGTGAGGACTGCTCAGTAGCCCCCAGTCCTGTCCCGACTTCTGTGTATTCTTGAAATGAGTGTGTCAGATGCTCTGTGCGTGTGTATGTGAACTGTGACCAGCGAGGGGATGGAAATTATGGTACTTCTTTTTAGTGTTTCTGTTAAGACAGATTCAGATATTTTGTTGGCTTCACTTCTAAATTCCTGGTACTTTTGGCCTGAATATAAATTTAGATTGCTTTTGTCGTAAGGAGGAGTACTTGTAAACTAATCAATCATTTGTAGTGACAGTTTTGTGAGGGTGTTGTTTTCATGTACATGTTAAAAATTGACCTACTGAGAGGCACAGGGGAAGTCAGACATAGTTCTAGGTGGGATATGAAGGGGCATGTAACGGTGGAGTGGCTGATCAGAGATCCTGATCCTCTAAATCCTTAAAGTATTATTTTTCCTATGACATAGTTTGACAAGCGTTGCTGTTGGTGGCAGTGTTCACTAAAACAGGCCTGTCGTCCTTGCTCCTAGCTCTCACCTCTTTGCTGCCCCCCCTCAGCTGTAACAGCACCGCGGTTCGTGGAACCGTGTCCCGTCACTGGACTCGCCCGAAATGGTCCAGGTTAAAATTAACTATCCTTTTTTTTTTTTTTTTTAATGTGGTTATATTTAACCTGGATCCTTTCTCTGGGTGACAGGTGTGCCAGAATGCAAGAGGATTGTTTAAGCAAATACTCTAGTGAAAGAAGCACTTGAGAAATACACCTCAGTTGTGGTAGTCCTGGCGGAGTTCAGTCTGAGCAGTTGTGGTTGTTTCACATTATTCAATCTTACAGGGATAAAATCCATTGCCTGTGAATATCTGTGGGCTTGAAGTTTGACAGCATTTGGTTGTTACAGTAGAGGAATTCTACTTGTCAGGACAAGTAACTGCATTCATTTTTTAAAATAAACTATTGATTTTCATGTGTATCCTTTTCAGATACTTTCTCAAACACTTTACAGGCACTGGTTTCAGATTAACGAACATTACGTTACATTACATTGGGTTAGGAGAGTTTTGGTCGAATGTGGGTGCTGGTGTTTTTTAAGATTTGAGAATTTTGATGGTAAGGCAAGATTTACCTCTTTTTTAACAGCCTAAAGAGGAAAAAAAATAACTCCCGGGTTGATATATAATAGTTTATGTATTCAGCCATATAATAGTTTATGCCATTCAGCCATGTCTTGTTTTCTGTTTCTTCCACTTCATGTTCCTACATAGACAAGTTTAACACGTAAAATAACAGGTAAAATAGAGATGTGAGGAACGCAGAGAGTGTTTTCTTTATTAATCTCTAAGGGTTCCATAAACTCTCTGTTGTAGCTAATTTTGCTCTTTCTGTACTTAACCATATTAAAACTGCGCGGTAATTACTTTAAATTTAATTTGTAGTGTTGGATAATTGTCTTGTTAGCACAGGATTTCACCCAAGTTGTCTATCTTCATGGATGGATTGGTTTTGCCAAGGAAATAGCTGCTTTCAAGAGCTTTGAGCTTTTGCTGTTTTCTTCTATTTTTGGTATATCTTCTTTGGTGTATTCTTCTATTCTAAATTTGTGCAAAATGTTGAAGATAAAAATCATTGCCAGAGATATTGTCCCCTATTCTCCCCACATGTGCTTTAGATGAAATGTTGTTATTAACTTGAATAGTAGTGATTTTTTTCCCCTGAAAATAATAGACTTGTGTTGAAAATAGTTGTCAATCAAAAATGCATTTTTTTTCACTAGATAATTTCATCATTTGAAAAAAGCTGTTTTTTTAGCTATTAGCACCTCTTTAGGAGCTATGTATATAGAACTTGTGGTCTAAAGCCTCACATCTTCAGCCTAATTTTATACTTTGAAGAGTATGGATAGGTCTTCTTTTAGAATGGAAAATATGTACCCTAATAAAGTTTTCAATACAAAGCACACAACATAATTAGGAAGAAGTGGAATTACAGCTAGAGTGCCTTCCTTTTCGGCACACTGCAATGAATTGGGCTTTCTGGAGGAAAAGACTTTTGTAGACATTCAAATGGTATTAGGGTCCTGACTGATAGCTGCATACCAATGACAGTAGTAGTTGTTCCTGACTTTCTTCTATTTATTTATTTCATAAGTATTTTTAACTTTTCTATGTTAATTGAGCTGGTTTGCTCTGTAAGAAGCTGTATTGGTGCTGCTGAAGGGGTGGCAAAAGAGCAAGGGAGAGTCAGTATGCTGCCGGGGGAGCAGTAGCTGGTTTAAGGCAGCTTTCTCTCTAGAGGGGGAAAAAAATACCTGTGAATCTATGGATAGACAGTCACCAAACCATTCAGCTGAGTCTCTCATCTTCTACTAATGCTGAATTGTTATTAGTAGTCTTGGTTATTAGTGGTATTAGTATTATTACTTTGAATTTAGTGGTCTTTCAGGATAATAATAGGTGTTAAGAAGTGCCCCTTCAGTTACGTAGCGGAGTCTAAAATGAGATTCGAATGTCCCAGTGTATCTCTGCATAAGCAAATTCGGCTCTATCCATTGGTTGGTATCTCATTCACTGTTGTGGGTTGTTCCCATTGGGAAAATAACTTAGTACTGCATTTGGCTGTTTTGTTAACTCAGTTATTGGGGGGAGTCTGTAGTAATTTGAAACTGTCAGATTCCCCTCTTCATTTGCTACAGGAGTTAAAGATGTAAAACACCTGTATCTGATACAATAAAATGAAAATTTAGAATCAGCTCTTGACATCTTCCTGTCAAACCACTGAATCCACTCTTTGCAACTGTGGAGTCCACAGACTACAAAATGGAAAAGTTACTTTGCTTTTCACATGCAAAGACGTAGCTGTGTATATGATGGAAAGAAGTATGTTGTGCTTACAGAGTCTGCTGTTTGGACATAGGTTCCATTTACCAAAATCAACTTAAAATCTTAGTATATATTAAAAATAAGTTGCAGTCTTATTTGTGTGTTGTCTATACTTAGTTTAATTTGGAGTGGTCAAATGCATGGAGACCTCATAGCAGCCTTCCAGTATCTGAAGGAGGGCTGTAGGGGTGCTGGGGAGGGACTCTTCATGAGGGACTGTAGTGAGAGGACAAGGGGTAATGGGTTCAGACTTAAACAGGGAGAGTTTAGATTGGATATGAGGAAGAAGTTCTTTACTGTAAGGGTGGTGAGGCACTGGAATGGGTTGCCCAGGGAAGTTGTGAATGCTCCATCGCTGGCGGTATTCAAGTCTGGGTTGGACATAGCCTTGGGTGACATGGTTTAGTGGGATGTGTCCCTGCCCATGGCAGGGGGTTTGGAACTAGATGACCTTAAGGTCCTTCCCAACCCCAACTATTCTATGATTCTATGTGAAATACAAAATCGCAAAAGAGGAGGGAGACTCATAGTTAATGCAGCTGTGTGCTGCCCTGAAGGATTACATTCTCATCCCTTACTGCTGCCACAAAATTCCTTTGTAATGCAGAAACCACTTTAATTTTGGCATACCTCATGCCTGAGTGTTTAATTTTATAGTCTTAATATTCCCTTACCATACTTTTTTGTGTATAATATAAGTTCTTAATTATAGCCGCTTTCAGAATGTATAATCATATATGTAAAAAGTTTTGGCGCTCTGCGGTTGTCATATATTTAGTATTATGTGGAAGCAACAAGGCTTCTCATTCTTTCAGCACTTTCGTGTTGCACGCTTTGGACTCTTTCCAGCTGTTACATTTTGTCATTAAAATCACTGAATTAGTTTTCTAATTCTGCACTGATGTTCTGAGGAGTATTGCTGAGTGATATTATAAAATCTTCATTGGTAGCATTAATGTTTTATTAAATACAGTTCCTTAAAAATTAGATATACCCATGAGATTCAAGACTGATAAAGACTTGTATTTAGAGAATGAAGCTTATGAAGCTTAGTAGATACTATGGACATTCCTCATCTTCCTGATAAAAATGTAGCCAAATTAGGCAGAAACGCAGCTACTTGAATGTTTTGTCCGTAAATCTATGTGTTTAATAATCTCAGAGAATATGAGAAAGCTTCAGTTTTGATGCTAGTGTCATTTTTACCTACAGTGACCTCCTGGTACCACAAGATAAATGGTGCTAGTTTATTATGCTCATATAAACAAAAAGGAAATAGCTCTTTGAGTAAGTCAGGTCCATTTAAAATGGATTTTAAAATGTATGTGGCTTTGTTCATCTATAGAGGTCCATTTAGAGTTCTATTAAAAGGATATTTGCAGGTTTCTCTGAGAAGGTTTTTTTTTTTTGTATGTTATTGTGCTATATGGCCAGATCCATAAAATAACCTCATAGCAGCCTTCCAGTATCTGAAGGAGGCCTATTGGGATGCTGGGGAGGGACTGTAGTGATAGGACAAGGGGTAATGAGTTCAAACTTAAACAGGGGAAGTTTAGGTTGGATATGAGGAAGAAATTCTTTACTGTAAGGGTAGTGAGGCACTGGAATGGGCTGCCCAGGGAAGTTGTGAATGCTCCATCCCTGGAGGTGTTCAAGTCCAGGGTGGACAGAGCCTTGGGTGGCATGGTTTAGTGTGAGGTGTCCCTGCCCATGGCAGGGGGGTTGGAACTAGAGGATCCTAAGGTCTTTTCCAACCCTAACTATTCTGTGATTCTGTAATACAGAGAAGTCAAAACTGTGGTTTAGATGGATGGTGGGTGTCTAGCCCCAAATGAAATTGTAACCATGTGTAGGCTAAATTTTACAGGTTTCTATGTTTTCAATAGTAAAGTTTTTCAAACACTTTGAAGTTTTGTTCTCATTCACGTCTCCCATAATCTTCTGTAATCTCACATCTGAGCATTTTGGCATCTAAATCTGTTTACTATTCTTCAATTAGGCAATCTGTAAATTAGGCATTCCCCTGCCCAAAGGCATGTTCAAACCACACCTCAGGCACACCTGTGGGATTGGACTCAGACCAGAGCCCTGTGGTGTCTCTCCCTTTTGTTCAGAAAAAACAAAGGAGTGAGGAGGAAGAAGTTTTGTTGATGTCTCCTTAAAAAAACCCAAACAACAAACCAACAAAACCCCAAACCCTAAAAATCCACTTTTCCTTATGTATAAGATGATTAAGGTCTAATTGGGCCAAAGAGAGATACTACGCCAGTTATTTTTTTTGAGAAAAAGGAGATGAGTGCCTGTGTTCCAAAAAATATTTTGTGTTTTCTTCCATTTAAAACTTTAAATGCCATTAGAAACTGGAAGTCAGGACTTGTTTTTGTCATTTGGGTGCCCTTCTTCCTAGAGAGGTATGCACATTGCTGGTTCTGCTCTGTTCAGCAAAGCTTTACTTTTTAATCTTTCTTCCACGTTCTGAAGAGTGCCACTGAAATTAGAAGTTCTGAGTTGATAACATCTTCCCAGTGAAATGTGGAGCCTGCCTAGAGATTGTGGTGTGAATCCTTTCTGGCAGAGTGAAGAGTGGCTTTCAGATTTCTCTGTGCCAAATTCATGTGCTGTAACCCTGTGCTGCTGGACAGAATGAGAGCACATCTTTTTCCTCCTGGCGTGTTAAAGAGTATATTACTCCTGTGTCAGTGAAAAGCTTATTTATGTGTGTCAAGGACAGGGACTAAACTTGCCTTTGTCCTGGGCCTTCAGAGACAGGTTTGTATCTCTACTAACTTTTCCAAGTCTTGCTGAGTGATGTGACTCTCACTGGCTTTGGTTCTTTAGAATTGTTATATGAAATCCCTTCTTGTTTCCCACTGATAATTTCTCGGTGAAGACTATACTTTAGGTTAGTGTTGCTTATTACAGCCAGAACAGAATTTAATTAGTAACTGACCATGTGTTAGTGGTGTTGCTGTGGGACACACAGGCGGAGGAGACCCTGGGAACGGGCTGATTGATGACATAAATATTAGTTTCTGCCATTTGGGAGCATTTGATATATGTGTCTGTTTCAGTGAGTGTTTAACGTAATGTCAAAGTCTGGCTTTTGCCTTTTTACTGACATGCACCCTGACGGGATAATATTGTACCAGTTTGGTGGCTGCTGGTGAGGAGGTGGTTATGAATTTGGCGAGTGTGTGGTGTTGTAAGGTAAAAGGTTCATAATTTTTCAGATGACTCTTGTTGGAGAAGTGTGACGGTTTTAGGTGTTCATCAGTCATCCAAAAACTTCAAAGTGAGTTAGAGGAAACCTGTCTTGTTAAATGGAGTAACTTCCCCAGTCCTTAGACCCCCAATGGCGTATTTGAAACATAAGTGTAAAGTTCAAGAGAAATGTGAAAATGTTTTGCCGAAGTCTGATTGTTTCCCTTGGCTCAGTAAACAAGTAAAATTCGTCTCCATTAAAAGCTGTAGGGTGTTGCCTTTTTTTAAGCCCGATTTCCAAAGAAAACGTGATTAATGCGTTTTTGTCTTGTTTTCTCTCATTCCTTCCTCACATATTCACCAGTAGCTTTTGAAATCATTGACCAGTTACAACCGTGTTTGTAGGAGAGAGAGAAATCTCAGACTGTAGTTTTCCTGCAGTTCAGGGAAAAAAGGCAAACCATGTAGAGAGAAAGGTGACACTACCCTCTCTTAAGAGAGAGAGAGTGAGTGCAAGAGAATTGGCGCTGTCCTGGGTTTCTTTTCAGCCTGGCTGGGTCTGTGCAGGATAGAAGAACACAAGCCAATGGGTCTTGAGGAGACAGGCGTAATATTGGGTTGTTTTGGAAAGAGATGGGGGCTGAGAATATTGTGATGTGTCAGAGGGATGATGGGAGAGGAAGCTGCCTTCTTGTGGTGGGGGAGAGGAGAACAGAGCTGTCGGAACTGTGCTGTGCTGCCGCTGGAGAACTGACTTAATGACGCGGGGAAAGATATTTTGACCGTTAACCGGGGAATCACTGTCCTGATCAGAATTACATGGTACTGTGTTTCATTGACTGCAGGGTTTCCTGACTCAGTTTGGTTTGCTATGTAGAATAAATCCTTCTGAAATTAAAAGAATAGCTTTAAGCTGTGGTTAAATTCTTATCTTCCCATTGTATTAGGGGAAAAATAGTTTTGATGTATATCTTTTAAAAGAATAGAACTTAAACCTTGCTTTCAGTAATAAAAAGGAAAAGAAAGTGTAACTTGAGCTGAAGAAATAGGACTTTTCTATTTAAAGGTCATACTGAGTAAGGGCTTTTACTAATGGAACAACGAAACTGAAAGGGTGCCGTCTAAAGATTTCTGTTTATACCAGTCAGATACTGTACAAAATATATCCATTAATAACCAAAGAGTAAGATTTTTTTTTCTCAGTATAAAACCAAAACATAGTACCTCCCAAATGGGAATTTCTGTAAGTTCACTCTGCTGTCCTATAAGATGGAGATGATAGTTGAAAAGCAAAAGGGGCTGGGTTTCTGTCTGAATGTCATTTCTCTGGTTCTTTCCTGTCTTGCATGTATTTGCATTACTGATTAATCATGCTAAACAGTGGACTGAAATTTACCTCATTATGTTCAACTTGCAGGATTTTATCAAGTCTCAGTGGAGAATTTGAGTGTGTCCTCCTGATGGGTTTAGAGAAACTTCTCATAGACTTAGGAATGGTGAAAGTGAAGAAAACTTTATTATCTTGCTACATTTGTTTCTTGAAATTTCCCAGCTCCATAATGCAAAATGCGCTTTTCAAGCCTTCAGTAACCAATGTATAATCTTCACAAATTTTAATTAATTAATTTCTAAAACAGTTGTGTTTTAAAATATAGTGGACTGCAAAATAGTAAGGGGGGCCTTGATTTGTGCTTATTTAAAAGTAGTTTTGTAGTAACAACAAATATTCTAGAGGAAACCGGATTTTCCTCTGACTGTGAGTAGAAAAGCAATTAGCAGCATGAATCACAGTTTCCAAGAACTGTCAGAATAGGAATATAGAGTCTCACACGTAGGCTCGCTTTCCTCTCTGAGAATTTTCATGTAGTAAAATGATTTAATAGAATTTTTCTTGCCATCCATAACAGCAATATGCATTATATGTAATCAAGCTACTACCAGCAGTTGCGTGGCGGGGGATGAAACTAGAGTTTGGAACAACTATGGTAGTTCCATGATAGCTCTAACAACTCAGCAATTTTGCTTAAAATGTGTTTTCCAAAAATGTTTTTTTGTTGTTAAAATACTGTGTTTCATATTTTTTTTTCAAACTGGTCTTTCAATTTTTTTCCCCAGTTCAGAAGCATCACTTAAACATGCTGTGCTCGCTAAGACTTTGCATGATGTTTCATAGATAATAAGATACAGTTTCAGCCTTGAAGAGCTTGTGCTCTAAATTTCGCTGATGTAGAAAATGAGGAGGATGACCTCGGAAAGGGGGACAAGGATTCAGATGAAGAAGTGAGCCATAGTGAGTGAGCTAAACTAGTTGTCGTTTCTAAGAACAGAATAAGGTAGATAAGCAAGGAGGAAGATGAGAGCATAGAAGCAAAAGACAGCATAAAGCAAGTCCAAATACTATAGGGATTTGAAGAAAAAGAGGGAAAATGTTTTATTTTGCAAGATCTGGAAAGCATAATAAAATCAGGAGAGTAGTCTGATACAAGATGAGAAGGGTAACTGGAAGGTGCTGGAAAATGAGACAGGAAGAAGATACTTAGAAACTTATAAATTATGTTGATGGATTTGGCTTTTATGAAGAAAAACCCTGATGAAAGAGGGAAAGGATTTGAGAATGTGCTGGTTTGATCGGCTTGGCAGAAAAGTCAGGACACACATTCTAGTACCAAGAATTTTTTTAACCCCTTAAGAAATTTAGCTGTCAATTTAATTTGCTTTTAAACAACAGCCAGTTGTGTCTTAAGATTCAGTCTCAGGCCTTCATGTTGCTTTATTGCTACTTGCTATTACACCCAGGTTTTGTTTAAGCTGGAGGACTTTTTATGAGTTCCAGTGCAATTGAGGTGGTGCCATAGAAACCTTTAACATCAAAGGTAACTGAAGCGTTGTCACTTTATCTGAGTCAAAAGGATCACAGACTTTTTTCATTAGAATAGCTGAAACTGCTTTTCAGAATTATTTCATTAAACTGGTTCTACCTTTATATGGACAGTTAAATTTATGGATGATTTATATTGAGTTAGATTAATCTTTGTATTGCTGGCATAAAACTGAAAAATAATCTCTCCTAAACTTGCATTTATTGATTTTTAAAATGGCTCTTATGCACTTTTCCTGCCCCGCATAGTTTGCCATTTCTTCTGTATATACTGGTATTTGATTCAAAACATTGATTTGACATTAGAATATTTCATTTTACTGTACAGATAAGTAGATGATAACAGTCTCCCTTTCTTAACCCATTAGGCTTGTCCAGTAGACCTTCTTCAGACACTGGCATTCTTCCTCAGCTTGACGGCTTCTTCTATCTATGTTGTATCTGCTAGGGGACAAGGAGTCAGAGAACAGGGATTTTGAAGTTCTTTTTGGTTTTTTTTTAATATGCTTTGCCCCATGGGAGTGTTAAATAGAAAGTATCAATAATGGTAACTGTCATTGAACCCAGCACGATTGTCAGCGGTGAGATTATATTATGAAATTGGCACATGCCTATCTGAAACAGAGCACTGTATGTAGGAATACAGAATTTGTGATGGGTAGTAGATGGAGCCATTTCCTTGTGAAATAAATGGAGTGTTTGTGTATAGAAATCCCTAATGTATAGTTAGCTTTTGCTTACTGAAATGAGTTTTTCATTAGTTAGGGGAAGTTGTTCTGAATGCATTTATCTTTATAGAACTGTGGGGTTTTGTTGTTGTTTTTCAGAAGACTGTGCCAAAGACTTGCTCAGATGACATCACATTTGGACTACTAATGCTATCCACCCACTCTGCAAGGCACAATGCATTTCTAGGTAATTAAAGTAAGTATGTAGATTTTATTGCTACTAGAACAGTGATGCTTTAAACAGAAGCATCTTTTTTTCAACCTCAGGCAAGGTAGACATTCCACTTCAATTTGAGATTTAATGTTGTGTGGGGGCAAGATTGAACTTCAAATAAGCTTTTAATAAGCTTTCAATCTGTACTCTGGAGCGTGGAATGAGACAATTGAACTAAGGGTACCTGAGCTGCCTTGAAAAACAGAAGTTAAAAAAAAAAAACAACCCAACACATCCTGTGGTAGCATTGTCCCCAGCAGTGAAGTTTGCTAATGTGATGCTGTGGTTTCTGGAGGCTGAATTAGTATCTTTCCCAGGGATGCATTGCAGTGAATGAGCATATGTATTTCAGTGCTTACAGCTTTTTTGGGTGCATTATTTGTTTGTTTGTTTAGCAGATGCTCTTGTTAAAGTGGAGGTGGGCTAAATACCTCCACTTTAATATAAGTAAAAGTTAATGTAAGTATGTATATATATAGAAAGCAAAAGAATGCATATTAATAGGTTCATGTATCAGTCTCTCTGTTCACATGCCATCTTTTTTGTAAAAAGGTTGCATGTCCCTACTTCCTTGATTGGTCACTATGCGTTATCCACCTGAAGATGGACCAGGAGGTGCAGGTGTTCATGTTTGCAAGATTTGTTCATATCTTATCTTGCAGTAAGGTTACTGATTGCTTTGTACATATGTGGTCACACAAAGAGGAGCACAGAACAGACAGTGTAGTTTAAGGTTCATCTTCTGAGTGACAAAAGGGGTTTTGATTTGTTGTATCATGAGGATCATAGCCATAGCCCTCTGTAGCCTTCATGTGTATGTTTCATGCTTTTTCTAAGGTATTATTGTTAAACTCTGTCAGATGTTCCGTTGTTTTATTCACTGGGTCAGAAGTCCCTGAAACATGATCTATTTAGGTAGATCAGACATTGTGCCAGTCTTGCTGAAGCTGGATTATTTTTTCTTGCTGGCAGAAAGCCTTCCTATGTTCCTTGTCATACATTGGACATATTTGGTCGTGCCTGAAGTTTGGATGTGAATGGAGTTTACAGGTAGCAGTGCTTGTAGTTATTGATGCTTGACATTTTATATTCTAAGACACTAGTTTTAGTTGCTTATAATTTAGCAAGACTTAAATCACTGAGGAGTAATTCTTCACTTTATATATCTGCTTCAGCTAAAACTTTACCAAAGTCAGCCTGTATGGCTGAGAATGAGATGAGGGGAAGTAACTTACTGTTTTCTTGATTCAAAAGGCAATGGAAATCCTGCCACTGGAAACAAAGCACCTGTATATGTTAGAGCAAACATTCAAGATTTAAGGAGAAAAACAGTTATGCTGGGGTTTTTTTGGTTTGAGGTTTGTATGTTTATTTGTTTGTTGGGTTTTTTTTTGTGCCATCCTGAACTCTTATATTGGGTGGCTTGATAGATTTCTGAAAATATTGTCGGCACCAGTTCAGTGATTTGTCTGAATCCATTTTATCTGTCCAAATCCGATGAGGTAGATGTATTCCAAATGTTTTTAATTGTACCCAGACAGAGCTACTGAGCACGTTCTAGCTCTGCTGTGGGAAATGAACAGACCTAATCTGCTTAACTCCATTGTAATGTCAGATACAAACACTGAGTAAGGAGACTTTCTTTTGCAGTTTGTGCAGTTTGAGTGCATCCCCTGTCTGCTGTTGATTCTTCCACATGCTGCTTCAGTAATATATTTCCATGACTGTTGTGCATTTTTGATTCTACTTTTCTCTATTGTTTTTTCTTCCTTATTGCTGATCTTGTGTACAGAACAGATCCTAATAAACCAGATTGTTTTGAAAAACGCATACTGTTAAAATGCAAACTGATTAAAAGTTATGAAAGACTTCTTTTTGAGTATCAAGCTTGCTGTGCCTCTTTGGTGTTGCTGTTCATGTAACCTTTTTAGATCATGAGGACCTCCTTTGTTTTATTAAAAATTTGTGTATTCCAGGGCATAGTTCAGCTTATTAACTGCTTATCTCTCCCTGGTTTGCTTGCCTTCGCAGTTATGTTTTCATGTTACTTTTTCTTATGTTTCTTCCTCAGGGCTTTTTTTTTAACTTGTGCTGAAAATCCTCAGTTTAAAACTTCTTGAGTTACAGAGTGCTTTTGTGTTTACTTATATAAAACCTTCTTTTTATACCTGTTTCCTTAATGTTGAAGTGTGAAAAACAAATAACTAAATAGACAGAAAATACTTTTGACACTGATTTGTGGAAATAGAAGAGAGATTTGAAAATTGTATTCTTTCACACTGACTTGTATGCAAGTATGAGTGCTTGCAGTAGTGTCTCTGTGCTTCTCTGGAAGTGTGCCCGTGTTACTGCTTGTGGAAAAATACATGTAAACGGGAGAACAGTGAAGTCAAGCCGCCCTCTTACTTGATTTGTTCTTAAACACCCGCTATAGAAGTTAAATGAATGAGTAGCAGCACCATAACCAGACGTTGTCCAAAAGGAATAGGAAATGAGTAATACAAGGCAGTTAGTTATCTGGGTCATAATTATTCAGGCTGCTCTATTTATCACAGTAAGGAAAAATTGCAACTCGTTAAATCAAAAATTGTTTAATAGGGTATAGACAGCTAATGAGCTGAAAGTGGTCTCTTGGTTCCTAACTGAGATTTGATTGGGGGGGGGGGGGGCGGGAGGAGAAGAGATTGCTTCTGAGCAGGCTAAGAGATTATCCTAGGTTTTACATATGGTTCAGAGCAGTTCACTTAAATTAATGGAATTCCATAGTGGAGTTGCTGACTGAAGCAAAGGAATGCCCTGGGCCAGGCAGAGAGGGGGAGGAGGAGGTTTGAGAAATTGTCACTATTTGTCTAAAGATTCAAAGTATGAGACAGGTGAAGACTGACTTACAAGACAGGTTGGAGACTTCTAGTTCTACTTTCTTTTGCTGAAACTAGAATTTATAGTGTGGAGAGGATGATCTTTATGTTTCCATCCCTCCCTTTTGCTTATTACAGGGCTGCAGTGAACTTTTCAGGTATTTTGGGGACTTCCGTGTTGAAGTGACCCAGGAGTGTCTGGCATTCATGAGTTACCGGAAGATGGAACCTGTGTTCAGTGTAGGAGTAAATGGAATGATCTATTGCTTGTTAGATCTTTATTGATTGAAAATGTGATATTTAATTCATATTAAAATTATGTAATTGTTTTAAAAAAATCAGTGGGATAAGCTGTATTTAATGTTGGTGAAAATTGCTGCTGAGTTTTTTACTTTTAAAACCAGACTTACTTACAAACTTGGGTTTGCTTTCAAGTCCAGGTCCATACAGAAGGAAGCTTCTGAAAGGAAAAGGATTGCCATTATACTTAAAATTTTCAATATATGCACATGTGAAAGTCGTTTTTTTTTTAGTGTTGTTTTGTGGTTTGGTTTTTGGTTGTCTTAAAAGACAGTTTTTCTTTAGTAATTGCTTTTAAAAGATTTGCTTTTCTTCTTGTTATCTAATTTTTAGCAAATGCAGAGTGAAGCCCATTCTTTCTTTTGGAAAAATCTTCTGGAAAATTACTTGGATGTTTTATATTGAATGTCAGTGAAACTAGGTGAGTCTCTGAATATTTCTGTTATTCTGAGCAACTAATGAGTTTATTGTGTGTGACAAAATCCTGTTTATAACTTACAGTGCTAAGAGAAACTGTGGCATTTACCCTAAAATTATTATATAAAAAAATTACATTGTTCAGAAAGGTTAAAAAAAAAAAAGCCAAAGATTAAGCAATATATTCCTGGCTTTACTCCTAAGGTAAAAAGCTGTGGATATGCCCAATATATTTTTATCTAGTATTTTTGCAATGAAGTTCATCCGTAGCGTAAGTTGCTTGATTAAGTGCCTTTAGTGTTTCTGTGTTCCTGTAGTTGTTCTTTGAGATGACGTTCAGAACCAGGCTAATTTCAGTCTTACAGTAGGGTAATAATCCTGTGTTGTCAGTCTGATTTTTTTTTCTCAATTCACATCATTGCTTAGTGCTGGATTTGGAAATCAGTTTGAATGATTGAAGCAAACACATGCTCATCTTCAGCCATTTTAAATTCTGTTTGAGTTAGCACAAGTTAAATCGCAGTGATAGTACTTACATGTCTGTCTCAGTCTATACCATCTCAATTTCCAAATGAAAAAAAAGGCCTGACAGCTCTGTTTTGAAAGTTCAGAGATGTCAGAATCTTTGGTTTTCTCTTTTTTTGTATTTAATAGCACAGGTAACAGGAGGAAATAAATAAATAAGAGGAAAAATCTGAAAGAAAAAAGGGGGAAAATGAAGTAAAATACTTAAAGGGGAGAAAAAATGACATAAAAATGGAGTGAAGAAAGAAAGGAGAATTGAAGCCAAAGTATTGTTTTATAAGATGACACCTGCTTTGGTTAGTGTGGTTTGCACAGGTGCTGGAACTACATTCCTTTCCCAGAAAAGTAGTTTCTAAGTTCTGCTACAGGTGCAAAGTGATCTTTTGCCTCTATTGGTAACATACAAGCCTAAATCAATTATGAAATCCCTGGAAGATTTTGAATGGCCTGTGTGATGGTGATGTTTGCTTCTGGAGACCAGATGAAATCAAATCCAAAATAAACCTTCTTGAGCAGCTAGCAATGGAGTGTCAGCACCAGCTGCTTTGATCTACTGATCCATTTCTACTGTTAAAGATTACTTGCTAATGGAAACAGAGCCAAAATTGCTCACTCTGGTTATAGGTCAGTATACTAGGGTGATGAACATCTGTGATAGGTATCTATCCTACAAATCCAGTTACAGGTTTCAGTGCAAATATTTACAACTTTCAAAGTGCCACACATGTGCTGTGCAACTTTTGTTAGTAAAGGCTGTCAAGGAAACAAGTAGTACTGCAAGTGACAGTGAATCAAATGACTAAATCGCAACTGCCTTTTGAAATTTTTATTTCATCTGTTATTCTTTCGTGCGTATATTCTTTAATCATTAAAACAGTTTTCAGATATCCTGAATTTTGTGATTTTTATATATAATTCTAAATTTTTTACACTTCCCAC
This sequence comes from Psilopsiagon aymara, assembly GCA_024733675.1. NCBI lineage: Eukaryota > Metazoa > Chordata > Aves > Psittaciformes > Psittacidae > Psilopsiagon > Psilopsiagon aymara. Next base: position 11,769 of record JANRGW010007060.1, on the reverse strand, counting down.
CCCAAGTGTTTTGCTTGAGCTCCTCATCTGTGCTGAAAAAATAGCCAAGTCCAGTGTTTTATTGCAGTCATTAAGTAGGAACCAGACAAAAAATGGCAAAGAGATGGTCTTCACAGGTGTTTGCAGTTGTTACCGTATTTCTGTACATTGAACTGTCATGAACCAAGACTGATTTATTTCCCTCCACCCCTCAAAGGAATCCTCAATTTGAAGTTGTAGATTGGAGTTGCTAAGGTTTTGAAAATTTAAGTAATGTTTATTTGCCAGTGTTAAACCATTTTATCTTGAAGGAACAGTTGAAAGAGTTCTCCCCTTCTGCCCCGTGTAATTTTAAGTTCAGAGATTCCCAGGAATTTTGCACACTTACTGCTAGTGTCATATCCCTCATGTCTAATTCAATGGTCAGAGCTAAGCTTGTCTTGTTTGTGAGGTCTTTGCAGAATCCAGGCCTTAACTTTCAACATTTTTCCCAGGAAATTTCTAATATTCAGGCAAGATTTATATTAATAGGGGTTTTTAAAGCAACCGTCTTTTAATATTACAATTAGAAAGCATATCTAAGGTTGTAGCAGCACAACTATCAGCAGTGTTTTGGAGAGCTTTATTAATTTATGAAAGCCAGTACTTTTTTTTATAAACCAGGTTATTTGTGGTGTTATTTAAGGTGGTTTTATTCAGTCTGTTCCCTCGTGTTGTAACTAGCATAAACATGTTTTAAAAGTTAGCATATTTTATTCTCCTGGCCTTAAGCATCTCTCCATTCAATTTGTATCATCCTTTCTAAAAGAGCAGCTGTAGGCCAGGGAAGTGGTGGAGTACCATCCCTGGAGGTCTTTAAGAAATGTGTAGATGTGGCACTCAGGGACATGGTTTAGTGGGGGACTTGGCAGTGCTGAATTAATGGTTGGACTTGATCTTTTCCAACCTAAATAATTTTATGCTCTTCTAAAAACCTAATGCATTAAGCCAAGATCAGAATTTAGTACCTAGCTCTTTCATACAGCAATTCAAGAGGAAGTTTGTTGAGAGTCAAAATATGAGAATAGTAAGCCAACAGGTTATGTAGAGTCCTCGTTATTTTAGGTAAACTTGTCTTATAAATGTTGCCTTGTTTAGTTGAAGTATTTCATTCTCACTCTATTTGCATATTTTTTAATGTGTTAGGCATAACTAAACTGCTTCAAGCCTTAATGTGTGCTTAAATAGAATACAGCTTTTTTCAAGAGCCTATTAGCCTGTGGCCTCAACATATAATTCATATAAATTTCAGGATTTCCTGTGAATATTGATAGCTTTTGAAATCCCATTCCTCTATTCCAGTGTTAAATAGGCTACTAGCAAGATCCTAAGTTATTGAAGCTAGAGTTCTGAGCAGAATAGAATTGCCATTGAAAATAAACCCTGATTATAGCTTTATTTTTTTGGTAACTGATATATTGCTTGAAAATTGGACTAGCTAGAATGATTTTATAAATACTTTTTTATGTTACTTTTCAGGACTTACATTCTAGATGATTGAGTCAGGTTGCATTAATAAAGTGGGAAAAGAACCGATAAGAGGTGTTTCATTTGCTTTTGGTTTAAGTTGTTAACTGTAAAATACATCTAGTGCAACTTGATTTTTAGCTATAACCTACTTGCTAATTGTGGTGGCAGTCCTAGCCAGTACTAATTTTAGCATCTTCAGGATTGACCTGGAAGAGAAGGGTCTAAATGTTTGCAGATAAAATATGGTGATACTAATCTGGGCGATGATGAGAACTTGAGAGTGCAGAGGGGCTTTGAGGGGCAAGAAGTAAATATACTAATACATGTGTTATGGTAGATAGAAGTAATGCAGTCTGATCCTTCTGCGAAAGAAAAACTTGGAAGTGGTGAAAATGAAAAAGAAAAAAGCTGAGAAAAGGAGTTTAAAGTCATGCAAAGGTAGTGAGTATTGCTTGATACGATTTTGTGGTATTTTAAGTGGCAAAAAGGACTAAGAGTTCTCACATAAATAGCCTGGAGGATTCCTTTGAAACTTTTTAAAGTTCATATGTAAGTGTCAGGGCAGAATCTGAATTCCCCAGAATGCAAAAAGGAGCTGAATTTGTGACTTTTTTCTCCTCTATAACCTAATCTTGAAAATTCTTGCCTTGCACATGGTAGCAGCAAATCTTAAGAAAGCTTTGCTTAAGTACTTAAGTTGTTCTTCCTTTTTTATTTCCATATAAATAAGGATATATATGCAGACTGATAACAGTATGTTAGAGTTGACTTTAAATGCTTTTCTTTTTTTCTATTACTGCATTGCTGTTTCTGCTCCGTTCATGTAGTGCTATCCTCTTTGAAATAATGCACCATCCTTCCTGTCTGAGCAAGTCCATTTATTGACTAAATGTTGGCTGATGTTCCATTTCCTTTTGACTCTTGCTTATAGTAGGGTGGTGAAAGGATACCAAACATCTCTCCCCAAAGTGGTTAAAAGTATTTTGCAAATAGTTTCCAGGGACAAGAAAAGTGAACTTTTTCTGCCTTGTTTTTGTCCGTTCTTTAGCCAAGACAACAGTAAAGGTATTTCTGTACCAATTGCAAAAACTTCTTTGTTTTGGTTTTTTTTTTTTCTTCCTCTCTCCTGTTAAGGCACTTCTTGCCTGTGTAGTGTGCAGGATGTGTCCTGTGTCTTAGATTTTGCCATCACTGTAATCCCAGTTGAGTCTGGATTGTCATATTGAAAGTTATGACAAGAAAGTAACTGCAGTGTTTGTTGTTTTTTTGGGTTTTTTTAATGAAATTAAGGAGTAGTGTGATGCAGGGGTTTGGAATTCTGTAACTACAGTACTGAGATTTAATGTATACGCTTGCTATTTCTGTAACAGGTGGTTGTACTCGGGGAAAGCCTGAAGGGTCCACTGTCGGACACAAGGATTTTAGAAAAGTAAGTCTTGTCTTCTGTTAAATCTTGTTGATCATATGAACATAACAATAAGCATGCTCATACAGAACTGTGTTTTGCTACATCTTTTTAGAATACACTGAAGTCAGTATCCCCTAGCATTTCCTTATTCTGTTTTGTTCTGGTTTTCTACTGCTTCATTCTTTTTTCTTTTGTTACCACTTTCTGGCCTCCGGGATGATGTGCAGGATGGGGGAGGCTGGGAGGAGGAGCTGCTTGTTCTGTAATTTTTGGCTTGTACTGTGCTTCACTGTTGGAGCTTAAAATGTTCCTACTCTCTCATCTCAGGGAAATGTGAGTGTGAAGTCTTACTTCTTTCTTTTTGAAGACACTTTCCAGTGAAGTGCAGTGCCTACTCCATTCTTCAGGCAGTCAAACAGTCCACTCTTCACAAAAGCTTTACAGAATAATCTAGCTCTGCATGAGTCACTGGCAAATGTGAGCATCAGAAGCACTTCCACAGCTGCACAATCAAGGATTGTGCAATATACTTTGAAAAAAAAAAAAGCCTATCACTGAATATTTGTAAAGTGTTTTATTTACATGTTTGCATTTCTACATGAGGGGTAATTGAGTTTCAGGTTAAGTACTTCTTTCTGAAACACCTGTCACTTATTCTTGGGTGTTGCTGTTAGCAGCTCTACTAATTTTTTTTATGTATGTCCATTTGGTACACTTGTACAGTTCGAAGAGTTACAAAAAGCTTCTGTGAGTATAAATAATTCTTCCATTAAAATTTCTTAGTTACGTATTATTCATTTAGGTGAATACCTTTGTATAAGGATCTGTACTGAGAATCATCTTGAAACAGTCACAGTTCTTGCTCATTAACATTTTATTTGATAGATAGGTTAATAACTACTTAGTCACATGTCAGGTATTTGTGCTCCTGTGCTTTATATTTTGCTTGTATTTCCCATTGACTTTAAGGCTGAATTCTGGTTTTGCTTTCGTATCTAGAAGCTGATCCATAAATCTGAATCAGTGTATATAAACAAAGCTCATTCTCTCCAGAAATTTTCATTGCAGCAGTGCATGGGAGAGAGTACAGCTGTTTCATTTAAATATGAAGCAGACTTCTCAAGTAGTACCTATGATGCTTGTTTCTTTGAGCACAAATGTGAATCTTGTTTTTCCTGATTTTGTTCCCTGGTTGTAATTTAACACATGGTGTAGGTCAGCATGAAATGGCATTGTTGCCAAAAGATGTCTAACCTGGTGATTCACTGCTTCCCCTTCCCCTGTGCCAGCACAGCTTTTGAGCAGCCATATGGTGAAACAAATGTAGTTGATTTAGCTGAATGAAAGAGTATTTCAGTTAGTTTTAGGCTGGACCAGTTTTAGGCTGTGTTGAGTATGTGATCACACATACTAATGCTAGCAGAAAAGAGGGGATTTATGGGTGTGGAAATAGTAGGTCAGAGGCTAACAGTATGAAAACTTTTGGCTCGGCTAAGGAGTTTAGTAAAAGTGTTTGCAAATATAAATAACAGTAAGGGCGTGGAATGCCTAGTATCTGTAGCCATCTAGTTATCTGCATGGTCTATATATGTATTGGTGTTGCTATGTTATGTGGCAATTCTTCATCTGCAGACTGAGTCAGAGAAAGTACCTAGTCTGTTTCTCCCACATTCTAGGTGAATATCCTGTCCAAGAGATAGGAGTAAGTCTGTCTCCTGTTAGAAACGAAACAAAATGGAAAAACAAAAAGCAGACAAACCCAAACCAACTAAACAAAATCCCCTTTGAGTTCATTTCACTGAGTTGTCCTTCATGTCTTGCTGCTTTCCCTTTGACCCCTCCTCCCCTTTCTAATGCATGCATAACTGACAAGCAGTAAGATGTTTCTGAGGGTGCTAGATAATGCTGTCTTAAAGGAATAAGTTGTTTATATGAAATAGTTGGGTGTCCTTAGAAAGTAAGGTGACATAAAGGAAACAAAATTGATTAAAGACTTATAGCTATATATCCTTAAAATTTCTCCTAAATAGACTGAAAAGGCATTTGGTGCAGAGAGAACTTGCATAACTTAACTTCTTATGGACCTTCTCGGCCATCTGTTGATTTCTTGTATTTCTGAAGATTTTAGAAGGCAATAGTGAGATCAGAACAAGAAATTATGACTGTTTTTCCAGATTAGTCAGTGCTCTTTATGTACAAGGTGTTCATTTGGATATAAAAGTTAATAAATCTTCACTGGGTAAATTTTTTCTGGCCTAGAAAGAATTTTGGAAAGGTTAATTTGTGTGAGTTTCAAAAACTGCTCTTTGGTTACCTTCCGCAACTTGCAAGACACATTTGCATTCTTAAAGTCTGGCTCTTAAGGTGTTCACCTGACATGTAGGTTCATGTTTTCTGCAAGATTAATTGTAGTGGATAGCTGAGTTTTGTTGCAGTAATAATAAAGGCAGTAATAATAAATGTAAAGCCTCATTTTCTAAATGTAAACATGAGTTTATACCAGCACCAAGCAGAAATTTTATATGGAATGGAAGAAAAATGGACTTGGTGTTGTCTTGTTTTGGATGTGTAATAATTATGTCTGTTTAATTTGATAATTAGTTTTCTCCAGGGCATTATTCAAGAATTAGTGTACTTTCTGTATCTAGACCTTCTTCCCTCTTATTACTGGAGGGGGAGGAAAAACAATGTTTAACTCTTTGATCTGTCTCATTTTTTGGTAAATTTTCCTATATATATTTTTCAGTGTAGGAATAAAGTGTTCAGTAAAGTTTTCCTCTTTGGTGAGATTTATCAGCGTTCTTGGTATTGTTTGTGCTCTGAGGAAAATGTGACAAACCATTTTAGACAAGTTGTTTAAGCTAACATTTATCTGAGAAAGCATTTAACATTGTTAATGCTCTGTTTTATAAATATACACATTGTTAAATGGATGACAGTTAGATAGGCAGACTTCAGAGTGGTGTTGCCTCCAGGATAGATATCTTGCTACCTTATTTTGAAGTTTTTTTCTTAAATTTCAGTTAATACTGAGAAATCATCAAGTGAAGAACATTTTATTTGCTTGGGTTTTGTCTGGTAACTTGATTCTGTAGAAAATTGTATGTATGCAACGTAATTTTCTGGGATTATCAGTAATATTCATCTTTTGAGCGTGTGTATGTGGTATTTTTTTCCCGTTTTGGGCTTCTCAAAACCCAGCCTTGTTAAGCACAGTTTAAGGAGGCAGTAGGTGTGTTTTTCAACCACGCTTGATTGTGAACTGAATTGTATTTTAAATGTGCGCATACAATGTATACTCTTATATGTAACCCGTGGTTCCCTGGTACAGATCCAGCAGTGCCAGATGTAGCTAAGAGGTTCCTGCTCCTTTTTGTTGGAGAGGTGCTGTTCCTCAGCTGCGCCAATTTTCAGAGGTACGCAAAGCCACACTTTCTAATAGGAGCAAGACAATAAAGATTGTACTTAAAAGTGTGTGATGTGTGGGTTCTTTTAGACACATCATTTCATGACTCTGTTTGTGTGTGGCCAGAGCTGAAGGAGTGCCACCTCCAGTGAAGAACCAAGGAAGAGTGGCAAGAAGCAGGGTGAAGCCTTATAAAAATGGGTGCAAGTGGAACTGTAACATGTAGCCACAGTCTTTGTCTAGCACAGGCTAGTTGCACAGGATTTACAAGCATTATTTCTGCCACATTTATGGCTTTGTTCTTGAAGGAAGGGGATCTCCAGTAAGGAACTGGATACAAAGGATACAGAAAATACTTTTAAGTGAGTACACACAGAGCAATAACAATTGTTTCTGATGGCCCAGACATTAAATGCTGTCTTTCAAGTATATCTTACAAACTTGGTTAGGTTTGTACTATTTTTTATTATCCTTTATGATTTTCTGAGTTAGAGAATGTGTTCGCTGATGAACTATGAAAATCAGTACTATAATCACTCAATTTTCATCTTTGTTAATTATTTGAAGGGGGCATGTAAACAACACATCAGGTGTCTCCAGATGTAGTTAATTTTGATCCTAGGAGCCAAAAATAACACAGGCAGCCCAGAAAGGGGTGAAGGGGAAAAAAAGCCCAGTAGGTGCTTCAGCACCCCACAGCCAAGGACCAGTTGTTAATGTCAGGCTCAGGTAAGAGCCCAGATTGCCAGCAAGTTCCTGGTGAGGAGTCAAGTCTGAAGACAAGCTGAGAAGTCAAATCAGCAAGTCGAAGGCCCCATGAGTGGGGTATATGGGCCAGTCTCCAGTATAGCCTAGACTAAGAATCTGAGTCTTCTTGCAACTTTCCTGCACATATCTTCATTGCTGTCGACTAGAGAGCTGCAGTATACTGGGGAGAAAGCTGTGTGCTCATCTCTGGGGTGAGGGTAGAGATGCAGGCTCCAGAGAAAAGTGGAAGGGTGGCAGCAGAGCAGCTGGGCAAGCAGAAGTCAGCCCAAATGATCTGGAACAGAGGAGTGATGGGCAGGGGTATTTTGTCTAACTATGAGCTAGAGATGGAAATTACACATTGCCATCAGTCCCAAGTTACAGAACAAAGTTCTGTCCTGATGGCAGGAGAGTCTAATGCATGAAGAATGCAGGAGAGAATTGCATTTTCCTCTAATTCTCATTATCCATATTTCTGTGGAGATACTATTTACGTTGACTTAGCCAGATTTGTCAGAGCAGCTTGCAGAGGTCCATTACCTTTGCAGGGAGTAGACAAGCGTGTGACAGACCTTCTTACCTCTTCTTACCTCTGTGGTTTCTACATTGTCTCCCACTCATAGTGATCTATCTATAGACTTTTCCGACTGCTGCTGTTTGTTTCAACTATATACAAGTAGATCTGTGAGCAAATTGTATGCGCTCTTTGTGTATTATAACTTGCCTAAATCTGTGATACCTCTGATCACTAACCACAGGCCTCCTAACAGGCAGTTTATCTCTCCTGTAGACTGCTTGGACTTGTACTCTTCCCCAGAAGTCACTCAGGAACAAACTTAAGACTGGATGAGTTGTTCTGATAATGGCAACCCACATCAGTTATCTGTCCTGCTGCACTTTCTTCTCCACATTGCACATTGTCCTTGTCTACTCCCTGCAGAAGTAATGGACCTGTGCAAACTGCTGTGCCAGAGTAGGCTATTCTGTCCACTTACATATTTTCCTAATAAAAGGCCATCTGGGATCAAGTGCATGTGCTAGAAGCAGCCCTCTCCTGCTCTCTTTTCCTGTGACGCAGGTAAAGATGTATGCCTGCTGTACAGCATGTTTATCTACAAAAGAAAAGACATTGCTGGGATGTGTCATCTTTTCTGCACAAGCGCAAACCAACATTACAGTTAATTTGTTGCTGTGGTAGAGAAAAGGTGGCAATATATGACTACTTCTGAAATAAGCTTTTCAGCTGCAAAGTCTGGATAGCATTTCTTGAAATTGCTTTCAGCCCAATCTTCAGGTATTTTTGTTTGTTATGCCTTTTTTTTTGATTCTAAGGTAGAAAATGAGAGACATATGGCACTTTTAAAAACACTATTTTAACAGCTAGAGATCAATCGGTCATTACCCTAATTTGCTTTCCGTCAGTGTATACACCATTGCAATCAAAGGAGCAAGTATGTTGAAACGTTAGCATGTCACATTAAGCCAATCTCTGTCTGATTAGAGGGCAGGTTGTGGTTCTGTTGTCTAAAGAACTCTTGCTCTCAACAGAAGTTTATGGTTACTAAAGTGGAACTAAATCAAAGTAAATTCTTCTCCTTCTCCCTTTTACCCTTCCTCCAAAGAAGTAAAAATTTAAAGAGAAAAATGGTTGGACTGGAGGTAGAACCTCTGAAGCAAAGAGCAAAATGGAAAGCATGAATGATAGTGATGCACTATTCTGGGCTTAAGGTAATGGATGGACCTCTGCTTGCCCATTATGGTGTAATGTCCTAGTAGAGTATAACCCCAGAAGTTCATAATTCACATTATCAGAAGCAAGTATTTCTTTGCACCTGGAAAGGAGTATCAAGGTGGTTTATAATTATCCTCAGAATCTGTATAAATAGAGCTTTTAGTGTTGTGCTTCTGTTGAGAGTCAGATTCTGGCTCAGCTATTTGCTCACAGTGTGATTTTTTTGACTCCTTGGCTTGCTTACTGTAGTATGTAACTAGTGTTGGAGCTCTGCTGGGGCATCAGGTGCTGTTGAAGGGCAGATGGGTGTGCTCTGATTTTGATTCTTTAAACAAGATCTTCTCTAAAGCTAATCCTCAGTGATTATAATAACTAGTTTGCTCCATTGGCAAAATAGGATTATAGGGTAGAGATCAGGTTGTATTAAAGAAGTTAATCTGTTTCTGTATGAAGAAACTAGTGCTGAAAAACTGTATTGTATTTTTTTTTTTCCTGTGATCTTTCCTGGGTGGCATTTTTTGTCTTGCTAATACGTGTCACCTCACACTAATTCTGTATGAGGGGTGTAATCTGTAAAATAATGAAAGTATTACTTAGAAAATCAAGACATTTATATAAAAATATTTTTTACAATATAAGGGCAATATTGATTCTTCCTCAAAAGTATTTAGCAATGTTCACATTAAGGTGAAGTGCTGGAAGCGTAAGGGTTTCAGTCACTGACTATATACAAAATTAAGTACAGGCACCCTGACTATTGGCCATCCGTTTTTCAGTCCTTTCTTGACAGAACATCTGTCATGAGCAAGACTGCAGTGTAATTCCACTGTTCAATCTTTGAATTTGTTTCTAAGAAATAATGTTGCCAAAATGCATACCAGCACTGACGATAACATTAGACAGAAATTACTAAGTTCTGTCAGTCTAAAACATAGAATGCTTTATCAGACTGTGTGAACTTTTCACTATTACCTCAGGTTGGATTGTGGCTTTTTACCCTATGACTTCTTCACAACCTTGTGTCTTTGGCCGAGCAATAACTTGGCACCAGTAACTTCCTGCCTCTCCATGAGTGAAAAGTCAGCCTAGTGCAGAAGTTGCAGTGTTACTAGATTTTGTGATTTTGCTACAGATTGAGCAATGTTATGTGTTAAGAGTTTGTATATCCATGACAGCAGCTTAGTTGTTTTATTGAACATCAGATTGCTTAAAGATAGTAAGTTTCTAGCCACCTGAGTTGCAGAGAAGTTTCAGAACATGCACGGAGTATGTACAAAATATAGAGTATTTAGAGAGAAATACACACAATTGTTTGTATTTAAATAAACCTCATGGATTGTGGAGGCAGACCAGTGACCTTTGAACACTTGTGGCTGACAATACTGGCTTGCAGGCGTCTTAACCTTTCTGCTGGCTTTCACAGGCATGCCTTTTCTACTGAGTTAGAGATCTATGTGGTTTTGGTTACAAAAGCTTTTCCACTGTGATAGCTTTCTTTTGGGTCTGGTTTAAGCTTGCTTGTATTCATTTATGACCCAAACATATTCCTTTTCTCCATCTGAAAATTCCTTTTGGAAATGATCATTAAAACCCTCTGGGTTTTTTTTATTCTGTTTTAGACATTATGAAATATGTACTTAAGTACAAATCTGTACTTAAGTCCTGTGTTGTTTGTCTTAAGTGTTTGTGTGCTTTTTAAAGAACACTCCTCTACATACTGCAGAGATGAGGTCTTAAATTTCCCTCGGTAGAACTCTGTTAGGAGCTGGGTGAGAGTTGGCAGAGTTGTTCGACTGCAAGCACTTTAAAAACACAGGTTTCATGTTGCACTCTCTGTAACCTAGTCTTCCATGGAACTCTTTGTCGCTAGTAATGTTTGCACTTGTCAAATGGAGCAAAACAGAATAGGAGAGGAGGCTGTAAGCACCTAAAAAAGTAGGTCAATGGGCCAGGAGGTTATTTGGCCAGACAAGAACGAGTGGCTTCATTGAATCATGCTGTAATTGTTTTTCTCCTGTTGGCAGATTGTTCTGCTGTGCTTTAACTTTTTATGTTAATATTTACGTCTATTTTAACCATTTAGGAGCCTCTGTTAGGTGCAGGGAGAGGAGAAAAATAACTTTTCTTGTCAATTTCTAATTCTGGTGCTTTCTGTAAAATCCATTCATGAATTCAAGAGTAGAATAGGCTTTATATTTTAGACCCCAGCTTCACTTTTGAAGTTTAATGTGCTTTAAAATAATTTTTTTCAGAAGGGGTACAAGTACATTGTGCAGTGAATATATTTTATTTTAAGATCAGTAAGCAAGGCAGACAGATATGAGATAAAGATGAGAGAAAAAAATCATTTCATGAAACTTAAAAATGTGAAAAGAAACATGGTTAAAGGGGAGAAACTATAAATGAAATCTGATGATATAATGAAAGCATGTGATCACTTACACTGAGATTTTAATGGAAGAGCTGCATTTGTGAAGTAAATTTGAAATACATTCTTGAAAGTGTTTCTGAAGTGGGTTTTGAAAGAAAGGGTTAATGGCTGTGTCTGAGGGAGTAGCAATAATGCAGCTGGGCAACTTTGCTATAGTTGCCAGCAGCAGCATTCTGCACATTTTGGAGTCCTGAGAGTGGCAATTCTGGAGCCTTGAAGAGAGAAGACATAAGTGAGAAAGCCAGGAGAGGCCGAAGTAAGAGTTTCAGCAGAAAAGGTGTTTAGTAATGGTATAAAGATATAGTTTGAAGGTAGCAAGTGCAGATGATGTGTAAATGCAAAAGATGATAACGGAGATAGGCATAAAGCAGTAGCTTAAAGCAGAGGTGAAATTGTGTCAGGAGAAGAACTTTAAAGCAAGTTGAATTTGGATAGTGAAATGTTTGGGATATTTTTGATATGCAAAATACTCCATTTAGGAATGACTCCTGTTGGAATAATTGCTTCTCTTTAAGAACTTGCTAATTTTTAAAACTCTCCTTTTTTGGGGGGGGTGG
>JANRGW010007058.1:0-59951 GCA_024733675.1 Psilopsiagon aymara | reverse complement strand
AGGCCCCCTTCAGATACTGGAAGGCTGCTATGAGGTCTCCACGCAGCCTTCTCTTCTCCAGGCTCAACAGCCCCAATAGACTGCAGGAGGGTAAATGTGCAAATGGAAGCTGGGAGAAAAGTTTTCATGCTTATTAGAATGGCAGTGAAATGCTCTAAAAGATAATTTTTACAGCTTTCCTATCAACTGAAGTAGCAAATTGGTTAATTTTCAGAGTCTTTCATAATCTAGCTTTTTGAGAATAGTAAACTAGAACGATTGAAGTAATCATCTAACCAGCTCACTATCAGAGTAAGCTAAGGCCTAGTTATCAACCATGGTGAAAAATTCAGCTTCAGGAATTTGACATTTCCAGTGAACCGAAGTTATTAAAACACATTCACAAAGTACGACTGTAGTCTTTTGCTCTATAAATAAATGCTCTGATTTCCCCTCCACATATTATATCGCTATAAGTGACATCATCTTTTCAGTGATTCCCAGTATCAGTGAGTTAAGACTTGCATATGTTGCCAATGAAGCTGTGCAGGCAAGCAGCTCTTTAGAAGGCAGCATACATCCGAGGATCCTGTTGCTGTTCCCTAAGCATCAAAGTTCAGGACACCACAGTTAACTGAATTCTTATCTGTAAAACATGCAGACATTAAAATAAGCTAATTAATGACAACTAGAAAATACAGCCCACTTGTTACAATGTAGATGGCTCAAGACCATCTTTTTGGCACTACACTGTAAAATTTAAAACTGCCAAGAATCTGTTATATAGTTACATTACAGAGTATCTCAGGTAACAGCAGTAGCTACATTGCTTGGAGGAAAACCAGATTAAAAATTAAGAGTTCAATCACATGCAGTACCAGAGATAGTGTCACAATTAGCTTTACAAAACAGCATCATTCTGTCTGAGGCTTTTTCTTTGCTTTTCATGCTATTGGCCTGATAAGCCCTTGCCAACAAAGACATTACACTAATTACAATTAGTCCTACAAAGTATGGGACAACTGAAATGATTTATTGATTTTTCCTCACAAAATAAACCTTATTTTGAATTCCAAATATAGAGTTAGAAAAATAAAGCTGAAGTCCCAGATGACGTTTTTTCCAGACATGTATGAATGTGAAGATATTTATAAAGACAATCATTTAAAACTTTAATCTTACAGTAGTTCTTTGAAAAAAAACCAACAACAAAATGAAAGAGTGCAGAGTGTGTTTTATGCAATTAAATTCCTTTTCCCCCAAGCAGAGACATTTAAGGTATAAAGCCAAGTGCTGAGTTGTTTTCAAGAATCTTAGAAATAAAAGGATAGTCCAACAATAATTAAAAAACCCCCTCAAATAACTAAAAAATCCAGGCCAACAAATGAAAGTATGCACAATGTTTTCATGCAATATTAATGCAGCAATATGTTTGCATTTGATGTAAGCTAATATCTACATGCAATCTGAAAAGCAGAAAGAACATGTAGCTGTGTTAAATATCTTCATTGCGTATCTAAGCATCGAAATATTAAAGGAATGCTTTTGCTTCAGCTCTTTGAGAACTCAGTCTAAGCATTTTTACAAGAACTTCCTTTGTCCTCCATCCTGCAACATCATGAATACTCCTCAAAACATACTGAGATTTTGCTCATCCTGTGAATATCCCCAGTTTTGAATGTATTTCCATGAAGGATGTGCCTGAACTGAGAATCTGAGCAGAATACAGCACTTGATCCTTCATGGGGACCCTCCTCAGAAGTCTGTATCTTAAATTCCTTTGAAGCTAAAAAAAAAAAAAAACCAAAACCAAACCTAGACTTACTAAAAAATGAATAGCTGATGCAGTCTGACATTCTCTCAGTCCTTTTTATATGCCCCAGCTCCAGAGCTGCAACTCACTTGAACACTTAGACGTAACCCTTCTGTAATACACACAATGAATACATACAAGTAAATAGGCTTTGGTGCAACACTCAGAAACCAGCAGGTTTACTTCCTGATCTTTACAGTGCCTTTTGCCACTACACTAGCCATTTTGTCCTCAGTCTTGACAAAAGAAGGTGTAGAACTTGTGGTCTGCAAGTCAGCATTATCCGATTGGGTCCACTTCCTACGGCTTGTCAGTCTCGCTTATCAGACACAATGGAAAATATTCCCAGTAATAAGCCACAAGAAATCTGCCTTCATATCTGGTGTCAGGCTACATATAACATCTTTTCATTCTAAAGTTTTGCTTCATTCAACAAGCTGACTGCTGGCTGACTCACAATCTAACCTAAAGTCTTTGGATCAGCAGGTAAATGCAGAAATTCTATTAGTTTTCAGACCTGAGGTTTACGCCTTTCGTTTCAAATGAAATCAAAATCCTACATGTGAATAGGTAAAGCACAGAGTAAAGATCTTTTCTTAAAACCATCCATTACCTATTACATGAGTATGAGGAAGAAAGCAGTTTCTGCATCTTGTAGATACTGAATATCTTGTGCTCAATGACTCTGGCAAGGATGGTAAATAGCAGACATAAAAGAGATCCACTTTGAAGAAAAATTAAAACCATGACGAACATTGTATCAGGCGATGTGAAATCCTTCAAAGGTACAAGGCAGGAATATTCAGGTATGCTTGGTATTAACAAAACCTCTCCAAGCCTGTATAAATTGGTCTTCCCCAGCTAAATCCAAATTCAAAAGTCAGAGACAGACTTGTCTGTTTTAGAGGTTTGAAAATACATCATTTTCCAAAATAAAAAAAAAAAAAAGGAAAATAATTCACAAAGAGATTTCATTTCTTCTTTCCTTCTGGAAGTGTACATACTTTTAACATATAATCAGATTTCCTACCCAGCTTTACACATAAATACAAGAGATTTATGAATGATTGATATCTGGCTTCATTTTACCATTTGATCTAAAGAGGTATTTTCACTGGGAGTTCTCAGAGCACTTGCATCCACATTTTGACACAGACTGAATCCCCATGTTAATAGCAGTGAGTGTAACTCACTTGTGGTGTGGTCAGGCAGAACTTTACTGAAGTCACTGGAATCACTTCTGCCAGATCTGAATTTCTTTGTGAGACTGATATATTGTTTGGTATAAAGGATGAAGTACCTTCTAAAGATAAGGCTTCCTAATATGGGGCCCACCCTAAATCTATGGGAAGGACACATCTAGATTCTAACTTTGTGGCTCAGGCATTTCTTTATTATAGACGTGATTTCTGTGTATATACACAATTTTCCTTTTCCAAGCAGTGGATGATGATTGTCTTAGAGCATGAAAATCAGTTGTGATTACACTAATAGTGGTTTCTTTTTTTTGTTGTTACATGTCTCATTCTCTGCATTCAATTAAGGAAATTGTTCTATGGTTTTGCTATTTATTCAGGAAAAAATACAGCTAAAAGCATGACTTTTTTCTTCTTTGAAAATCAGCTGTAATATTTGTCTTTAAACGGTAAAGACTGAGCTTGCTGGGCTCCCTCTTTCTCATATAAAAGCCTACTCACATCTTCCATTTGTGTTTATTTGTATTTAATCTGTATTTTCCTCTAGCAATAGGTTTGATAGCTTCTGGTTCATTTTGCACTGATGATCACAAATGAGTTGGTATTCTTTATCATAGCTCTTAACTATTACAGTATTCATTCCTCACATATGGATTTCCCATGCATTTTGTCCAAGAGACATAGAACTGTAGCTGCTACACAAAACTGAGAGGAAACAGAAGTCTGCACAGTGTGAGATTTCACCTTACATGTTCAGTCATATGAAGAAACATTATGTCAGTTGGCTTAGAGTAAAAGCAAATGGAAGCAAATGGAAACTTCAAGATGTAATGTCCAGGCCCAGCTCTTACTTAAGTCAAAGAAGCCAATTAAATCACAGCTTACAAAGGGATACAAAAATAGTAACAATCATTCTGGTTTATCTCACAGAGGATGATAACAGAAATGCTGGTTTATCTTGCCCTTCTGACAGCTGTGTGCATGATTTTGCGTAAGAACTTTTGACAAAGAAATAGTGCTCTGTACTGTCCAGTCAAAGGCTGACCTCAGTGGTGCTTTAAAATTAACATTCTGTTGGGATATATTAAAATCAGAACTGCAGAAAGCTAGTATAAAATATAGCATTTTAGCTGGCACTATTGCTTATGTATTACCTTTCATCCCGAAAGGTTCTTGGTAGACTATATACACTGACAAATGCAGCCACTTGAGGGGAAATGTGGAGGTGTTTAACAACATGACAATGGATAATTTAGGATGAGGATGAAGAACTGTATATCAGGTGAACTCCCCAACAGCATGGGAGATGATTCTTCAATGCTGGCAAGGGAGGAATGCTGATATGGAGCAGCCTCCTTTCCTTCTTGAATTACCTTGGAAATCACTCATCTAAGTATTGACCAGATCTGACTACGTTTAACTTGTCTGATCTGATGAGATCAGGTTGTGTGGCTGGAAGTTTGTGATAAGAAGCCAGTAGAAAGAAACTGCAGATCTCTGAAAAGCAAAGCAAGAAAACTCACAACCCTGAACAATTTGTATGGAAATTATTCATTATAAACAAGTAATTTCTTCTTGAACTGCTCATATAATAGTTAATATCCATCTATCATTGTGAAAACTACGTGGATACACAGATTATTACCTTGTGAAACAATGCAGACATCTTACGTCTCCTCACCATTGCTTGGGGCTTTGCTATTTTAATGTCATTATCCTTTATGCTGTGTGGTGTTGTCCACCATTGTTCAGTATTCATTATTGCACACTTTGTCATGCACTACTTCTGCAGATGTATATAATGTATGCAGATGATGCTAACCACTTTATTGATACCATAGATGTACATTGCACTTAGATCTATCACTGTTAATCCTTGTGCTTACAAGAAAAAGCAAATGAGTTATCTCTTATATACTAGAGGATCACTCTTTGAAAATGTTGAAATATTTTAATGGCGACATTATGACTTTGTTTTCCTTCAATTTGTTCCTAAAAGGATGTAAGAAATAAAACCTTACTGGTAGGGGGAAGAAATATAAATTAAATTATTTTATGAAGAGCATTGCTAAAATGACTCAGACAATAAATTTTCACAATTGTTCAGGAACAAAAGCTTCTGTAAGTACCTGAAAACCATACTACAGGTGGAGGAAGAACAGAGAACATCTTCAAATGGGATCACTCAGGTTTGCCATTTACTTGTACAAGCAGAACCAGAAAGCTGCTCTTCAAATAGGGTGTCACTTCTCCTATGGGCCTTGAGTGATGCTTTGATCTTGTTTTACCTTTGTATTTTTATCTAGTTTCTTTAAGTGCATGCAAAGGGTCATCAACCATTTGAATGAGTTGCCTATTTCTAACTCTAAAAGTGCAATGCAGACTAGATACCCTCCATAACATTTAAACAGTTTGTAGAGGGCATAAGAAGCAGCTGGAGTGAAAGTGTTTCGCACAGAGCTGTGTTTGAAAAGATGTTAGATATTATCTCCCCTAGTCCTCAAATACCACAGTAAATGAACACATAAGAAACCTTATTTCTCCCAGGAAGGATTTTTTAACTTACTTTCACAGACATTTCCTTTAAGAAAAGAGTCTGGAATGAAGGTATAGCACATACAAAATTATCTCCTCTTGATAACTTACTTCTAATACTGCATAAATTGTATGAAATGCAATTCTGTATTGCATGAATGTGCAAAAATTAACCATAGGAAAAAATGCATTTTATACTGCAACACAGCACAGAAATATACATTGCCAACATGCTCATTTCTAACAGTTTAATACTGCAAGTAAACAAGCCCTCACAGCATTCGGCAAGGTACAAAAGAACAAGTACTACCAACAAGCAGAAAAGCTAAGAGGTGGACAAAGCTAGCTCTATATAGCTCAGCTAAACCTATGCTGAGCTTATGTACCACCCATACTCATGCTCAGCAGCCTTTTTAGTCACTGCCTGAATAGAGCTGTGAGGTAGGTGGTGTTATGGCTCCAGCTGTTTATCACCACCTAACAACTCAAGGTTATTGATCCTACAGTTCTGGCAGCACATGATGCAGGTCTCTAACCTGCTCCAAACACAATAATCGGACTAGACCAACTCATGTACATTGGAACCATAACAGCAGAGAGCTGATTTTGCACTGGCCAGTTAGGAAGCAGCTGTGTCTCAAAGCAGTGCAGCCAGGAATATGCACTTTGACCCTCCAGGAATGTGCATTCATGAGCCTTGATAGAGCAGCTTCCTAGAATTTTCTATTAACAGGAAACTGGGAAAAAGCATGAAGAGAGAAAAATATCTGATATTTTGATTATGGACAAGTAAATGGCTTCAAAAAGACTTTGTGCTCATAAAGACAATTACTGGAACTACATCTTTTTCAAGCCTGGGTTGAAGCATGCCTAGTATACCCATACAAAGATCATTGTAATAGTAATTGCTTTGCCACTCTAGGAGTCCACTCCAGGAGACTGAGTAGCAGACACAGCTGCGATTAAATATAATTCAATCCACCTCTTTGTATCTTGTACCTGGCACTCTATTGATATTTACCTGAACAGTGGTTATAAAGCCCCGGAACTCAAATATTATACAATGCAACAGAGTATTACCAACTTCAGACAAGACCACTAGTAAAGCACTCCTTCCTAAGCGAATATCGTTGAGGGCTTTTCCATACTTTGTGTTAAGTTCTTAACTTCATTCAAAAATGATCATGAAAAGAGTCAGGAAAGATATTTGACAGAGTGGTTAGGTGAAGGCTTACATTAGTATGGATTTTCATTTAGCAGCAGGAGGTAGATGAGTTGAATGCACTTTTTGGAAAATGCTCTATCCTTTTCTTTCCTCCTATTTGTAAAAAAAATGAAGTTTCAATCCAAATTTTTTTTTTCCAAAATGCCATAAAATTGAATTTTTAAAATTAGTTGTGTTCTTTGTGATTGCTTTTGGGTTTTGGTCTGTAAATTAAGTAGGCATTCTGCTTTATTAACAGAAGCGCAGAGAAGCTATCTGGGATATCCAAACGTCTGCTGTTGCTCCCATTGAAACTGCCAGCAGTACTCTCATTGTCTTCAGAGTCATAGTATCAAGCCCAGAGGAAGCAGCAAGTTGACAGAAGATAAATCTAATTCTCAGTAAGCTGCGTTAACAACTCATACTATTCTACAGGACAACAGGAAGACAATGTGCTTGGCAAACACAAATTACAGAAAGCAACAGCTAATTCGGCACATCCCACAAGGGTATACAATTGGTCCAAGAAGTTCTTCAATATGTCCTTTAAAGGTAGGCAATGTGACAGTAGCAATGCAATTGTGATGGAAAAGCAATCAGAGCCCCATTTAAAAAGTAAAAATCCCTGTCCGTTTCTGCTCCTGAATCTCAAACAGACCTGATAAACCTGAAGACTCCCTGTTAGGAAAAACATATTCAACAAATTATCATAAATAACTAAGTGGGTTATATGCTTAGGTTTTGTATACAAAAAGAAATCTTAATGCAAACTTGAATGCATGGAGAACTTTTCTAAATGCAGTTTCAAACAAGATTAAACCCCAGTGAATCCTCTTTTACTGTGGCTTGCTGTGCTGACTGTCCTTTCACTGAACACAGGTTTGAAATATGGGGAAGCTGGTTTCTCAGACTGCCATCCTTCATTGCCTGAAATTCTCACAGAGTTTTGTTTTCTCAACAAACCCTGCACATTCCTCCCACGAACAAGTGCAATTCTGCTACAAAACAGACATCAAAATGACTATAATGCCACAGAATCCAGGCTGCTATGACCAGGAAATAGACAAGAGCCAGATATTGTTCAACCACATCTCACAGAGTAGTGCAGAATTCCCATCAATAAAATGACCTGGTGTTCCTAATGGTTTTGTATTTCTTGTTCTCCATCTTTTCCAAAATGTTCTTTTCAATAAAGTTTGACTGAATCTTCAAAAATTTAAATGAACTGCTCTTGAAAGGGCAAGCAATCAACTTTGAAGCCAAAGGAAAATAACCATTTTTCATTACAGAATTTATATTTCACTCAGAAACAGTATCTGGATTTTAACCTATATGTCATCCACAAATGAGCTTGAGCTTTACCTGAAATAAACAATATCTTGCAAGAAAAAAACCTACCATCAGCCTTTTCCCCAAGTTCTAACAAAAGACTAGAATAATTGGAAGGGAAACAGTGCAAGTATTGCAAATACTGCAAATATTTTTTGGTAGGAAGCAGGAATTATTTTATAACTTCCATGGGAGGAACTGTGAAACCCATTATATTTTCCTGCAAAGAAAATTAAAAATCTTCTGAAAGTCTGTAATTGCTATACTTCAAAATATGTATTAGGCACAGAGATAAACTTTCCTAAGAAAATAGTAAGAAAAAATCCAATCAAAAGTTTCTAATCATGAAACAATACAACATTGCACTTCTGGTTTCTTCTGGAATAAACATTAGTATCACAGTGATTAAAAGGATGAAAAGCAGCTATTAACTAATTATTTGTAAGGTCGAAAGAATAAAATCCTCAAAAAAGCAGGTACATTCCCATGGGTTTTGCTGAGCCACTTTACACCTTCTGAGGCCTCTGCCAAGGAAAGGTCAGTTGAACTAATCCATGCTTATACCTTGGCATCTTCATTGAAACATGTCTCTCCACTGCGGAGTTATTACTTCCTGCCTATGACACTAAGTCTCAGAAACAGGCTAGGCTTGATCCTGAATGGAGGCGTGACTGATGCGTCTTTCATAAGCCAAAGATATCTATTCACTGTGTGTCTCAGGAGATTAATAGCCCAACTTCCTTTGGAGTATTTTCCTCTTCCATCTGGCTTTCAGAGCGCTTCTTTTCCTGATACAGTAACTACAGAGCAGAAAAGGAACCATTAATAAAAATTCAACATCAGAAAATTAACTTTGTGGGACAAAACTTAAAAGAATATCAAATGTATTTGCTTATGTTCAAAACCAGGGCTTAAATATTCACCACTGGTTGTGAATTCATCTTCTCTAACTGAAACCACAGCCTTCCTCATTGGGTCTCTCAAAGGCTTTTCCCACACAAAGCCATCTCTTCATAGACTGAGAATCCTAAAATCTCACAGTGAACGCCCAGCAGCAAACAAGCAAATGAAACAACACATCACAGGATAAAAGCAGCTGTAAAAAGCCCTTCATGCTAAAAATTTGTTGTCAAATGACAACTCCATTCTTTATTCCTGTATCTTGTAATACCCAGAAAACAACCCCTTCACATTTATCACTATTTACCAACATCACTCTCTCAGGTCACAGATCTTGGACCAGCTACAATTACCACCCACTCCATGTTCATGGAATCCATCTCCTTCTCATACCGTCTGTTCTTTGTCTTGGATTAATTATGATATGTAAGCCTACCTGCTCTGAACGCTGCTCCTACTACAGGGTCCATCAGAACTACAACTTCGAGGCTGTGCATGTTGTCTCTGAACCCCCAGTGGTTACTGGAGCAGAAAGGCAAGTTTTAGGATTAGTACTGCTTCTGATGCTGTTATCACTCCTTATTCAGCATTGGAGGAGAGATTCTGTCTGATTTCTTACCACTACTATCCTTTAAAGCTATATTTGGTGCAAACAAATCTAGTTGATACTGGCCTCTGTTGGATAGCACAGGGTCATGTTTTGAAATTGGACCTTGAAAGGACTCTTAAGATTTCCCTCTGAAAATTAGGCTTTGATTGGTTTTTTTGGGAGTAAGCCTGGTTATCAGTGCTAACATATGCATTTAGACTCTTAAAGAAGCCTGACAGGTGCCAGACATAGAAATTATCATTTTCCTCTGTGAGCCTGGCTCCATTACACACATGTTCAGATCCCATTTTTGTTAGCCAAAGTCCTGTTTAAAAAATCATTTTACAGGTTTTAAGAAGCCTGTAATGATTTATTCAGAATTTCCCCCTTTTATTTCTGTCAGATGTTAATAGAACAGCAAAGAAAAATGTTCCTCTGGTTTAAAGAACACATTTTTCTCTCTATCTGCTTCTGCTTACGTGAGAGGGGGAAAAGGCTCTGATAATCTACAGTACAAGCAGGAGAGCTGACAAGGGAAAACTTATCTTTTAAAATGTTTTCCTGTTTTACTTCAAGTGAAACAGGCAGTTAATATGCTAGAGGCTGTTTTCTGTGCAGCCTGGAACACTAAGTAGAAGCAGCATGCTAAATAACATGTATAGAGCCTGCATCATAACACAACAGCTTAGTTACTGTAGGAAAATCTGTGACAACCTGAGCTGGATGGACAGGAATAAAGGTTTAATCAGCTTTTTAGTAAAAAGTTAAATACCAGTGAGGATTTCTCTTACTATCTGTCCAATATTAAGAACACTAAATAATTTGAAAAATTACAGTGAGGGTAATATATGCAGCAAACCACACAAGACTTTACCCTTGCAAACAAAGTTCAGGAGTATTTTTGTTCACAGGAAAAGCATCTCAGTTTGAATTTGTATGATAAGTAAATATTCCCACTTCTCTGCTGGTTTGGAAGAGAGGTTAATAGAGGTGAAACATTCAACCACCATCTCTAACATACACATTTTTTTGTGCAAGAAATCGCTATTCCTGCTTCATGATTTTATCAGCTTGGATGTAAGATCTGCAAAATGGAGAAAGGTTTACAAAATGTAAAAATGACTTCTAGAGCAAAATAGAATTATATATTTATGTTTCTGGTCTGAAAGTAAGCTAGGGCAGTCATTTCATTGAATAAACAAAGATGAAGTCACCACCCCTCTGCTGTGGTCAAAATTGGGATTTGCAGATCTTGTCCACTGAGACTTGCGTCTTCAGACTTATCCAGGCTGGTAAGATTCAGTCCAAAAAGTAGTAACATTTAAGTGGATTCTATTTCTGTTCTGCTTGAATTAACTGTCTGAAAGATTCATTACTTACGTTGTTCAAGGCTTTGAACAAATCTGAATTAACTTCAGTGGTTCATTTTCTTAGGAGAGAGTTAGCTTGTACACAAGTGCAATCTGAGTTTTACTAGTCATTTAGGCTAGCTTGATATGCACAGGACAAAAAAATATCCTGTGGTAACTGAATGTGTTAGAACCTGATTCTCTTAATTCACATTAAACCCAAATGTATAGAGTATTGTAGTCTGAAAATTTTTTGATGTTAATAGCACAAGTGATAAAATATGGGTCTAATCAAAATTACTCAGCATCACACATTAAACCCTGCAGTACCCAATTACTCACTGCTGTTTCTGGTGAGAAATGTGATATTCAAGGGTGTAACCTAATCTGCAGCCATAAATAACACATATATTAAAAAGAACAGGTTGATAGCAGGGCTACTAAAAGCTGTTCTTTTACTGCACGATCTTAGCTTTGAACCCATCTGTAGTACGATAGTTATATGTTACCATTTTATTTAAAAGCAATCAGGTCCACAGACTCAGCAAAATCATAAAGTGGATGTGCTTGTCAGAAAGAAACATTAATAAGCTTGGGCTTGGCATGGGGATGATCTTCCTTTAAGAAAAGGACTACCGTGTTTTGTTTTGAACTTGTCATTTTGATTTTTCTGGGAGTCTGTTCTTGATTTGTGTTGAAAAACCTTACGAGGGACGAAGAGAGACCTTTTGGGAATGTCCTGTCACATGAGAAGTCTTTATCTTACTGTCCACCCAGTTTGCTAAATAAGCAACCTGTCATGCTTGTATTAATTCACTCAGGCCAGAGATGAAATTCATTTTGAAGCTCCTATTTCAGCATTTTTCTCCTTGAATCTATTGAGCTTGCTGTGTGCAAACACCAAACACAAAGCTGTCTCTCATAGAAAGGGAAAACAACTAAAAGAAAAGGAAGAAATGCCCTCCCACCCATATGCTTTGGGTTCTTTCTCTCCTCCCCTCTTTTCAGTTCAAACAAGTCTCTGCAGAGATTGGTACAACACCTTATCCATATCAGAAGAGAGACTGCTTTATGAACTCGTGGAAAATGGCTATTTCATACAGCAAATTGCAGATATGATCCTCTGACAAGCAGCGCTTATTAAAAGAGCATCAGCTGGCTCAAGAAGTCTTGGTTGTTAAGGAAGTAAGTCAGACCCTTGGGGATTTTACCACCATTTGTTCAACAAACAGTCTCATTCCATCTAGCTGTGAAAAAAAATAAAATATCTAATTTAAAAGTAAATCTTTTGTAATGAGCTCAAGAAAATGTATGGGATGGGAGGATTGAGAAGTTATCTATAATACAGGCATTCTGTTCACATCCAGGATGATTCTGCCTTGATAAACGAACAGTGACACTATTGGCAAACCTGGGATTTGAAGTAATGGTTCATTAATGCAACTGCACACTAAGTAATGTACTTGGGTGTCAGCATTCTGCTGGGTTTTCTTCCTCATTGTAATGCTCTTTTACCTCCTGGATATGCTTAAAAAATATCCTGGCATTCCTGTCAATATATTAGTTTGAAAAATGTCACCATGGGCCTGGAACTGTTCTGTGTATTTTTAAGTGTTCAGTGACACGTGCATTGGTGATGTGAGTTCAGTCTCCTGTAGAGATCCAAATTATGATACGATTGCATTGAGCTTATAGAGTTCTCTCATGCTGGGATGGAGATGGTGTGAGGAGCTAAATTCACAAACAGAGCAACGTGCTCATATTACATGGTTTGAATAGCTCTTCCAGCAGCACGCAGCGCACATCTTGCTTTTCTTTAGAGGAATGCAAAGATTAGATACGGCTGAGCTGGGGATACGAGGTATTCAGTTCTTCCCCTTCACTAACACAAACCTCCTTCTAACCAGAGCTTTCACTGTTCCTTCCTTCCCTCTTCTCTTTTTTTTAAATCATATTCAACAGTTCTCACAACTACCTGTCAGGGACCAAATGTCTAATATAACTGTTTGTACAGTCCATGGCTCTGTTCCAACAGGGTGAGTGCTCAAAGGTCCTGGCAAGAATATTTTAAGATGTCATTTAGGATTTAGGATCTACTTTAAAAAGACAATTGGAATCAGTATTGTTGGTAAGACAAGGTTTTAAAGTGCACAGAGAGTAGGAGAGGATCCACTATTAAGGGGAATGACATCCAAAAGGGACAGACTTAGTAATTCTTTCAATCTGTCACCTATAGGATGACAGAATTTTGATTAAGCCATCTTTCTGTGATCAGAGGGGAAAACCACATTTTCAGTACAATTATGTAGAATTGCATTTAACTATTATCTTATTCATCAGCAAGAATTGCTAGTTATTGGATGGCTTATATAAATTTATTGTGTGAAAAAATCAGAAAAGGTATGTGCAATTGTTTCAAACACGATTCATTAGATTTTAATTTATAGACTGATGCGACTGGTGCAGAATAAAGTGACCCCATACTTCCTGCCCCAGGAAATTCTTGGAAATTAGATATTTCAACTCAGTGGGATTCACATTGCAATGTATTTTAAATTACAAGAACTGAGTCTTTTGCTTGCTGTTGTCCATCTGTGTTACATTCTTTGATTTACTCCCATACACAGAATGTATAGATTTCTTCTTATCTACATAGCTTAGTGCATCTCACAGAGAAAAATCAGGAAGGAAATCTCAAAGGCAATTATGTTGGAATTAAACAGCTGCAAGGAATCGTCGGATGCATTCTGGCCAGACCCAGTGGGAGTGTTTGAAATAGTTTCAACTCCTGTGCAAACTTCCCTCACGTGGACTTTTTGAAGGAAGACACAAGTTTCTGGTCAGGATTTTAAATTTTACAGAATTGCTCAGTTTTCCCCAGTCCTATGAAGACATTACTAACAGTCAGCAGAGCTCTCCTTTGCTAGTGGCTACAGACTGTAATCCCTTTCCCCTGCCCCCACAGGCAGGGAATGTGAACACATATCCACTGCAGTTAATGGGATCACTTTAAATCCTTCACCAGCAACTATCCTACTCCATTAACCTGCTGGGGACTGGTTGTAACAGAGGCCAGAGTGTGGTTCAATTCCTAACCTATCTCAGTTGCCACAGTATTTCTTAGGGCACCATTCATCAATCGCACAAAATCTTAGGGCATCATTCATCTTTGCACAAAAATAAGGCTGAACACTCTGAAGCAATGAAGATTACCTACTGTTCAAACTGTAAAGCACATCAAGGAGCATGCCGAACTAATTCCACCAGTGGTATAAGATCATGCCATATATTTGACAGTAAGCACAGCCTTTCTATATTGCCATGGGGAACTTCCACTCATTTTGGCTTTTGATGTGCAACACCTATAGAACAAAAATACTTAGCAAGTTGCAAACATTAAGGGTGCACTTGAAAACTCCTTGTTCCAAGCCCAGCTATCTGATGTTGAATGTGCCTGTTGGCGCATTCCAAGCCATAGCAATCTTAAAAACTAAACCGAACATACTATTATTGATCTGATTTTGTCTGCTGTGCAAGAATCTGTCAGCTGTTCCCCCTGAGGTACCTTTGCAGTTCATACGGCTGAAGGCCACTGAACTAGAGAGCAAGCTGATTGATTTTCTATTTGAGTGCAAGAGCACTTTAGCAGCATTAAATATTATTTAATGCATTGATTAAAATTTAATAAAATTACCAAAAAAACACCTTAACCAAAAATAACAAGCACCACGTCTCGTCTAACCAGAGTAGCATTGTTCTGTCTCTGAAGCAAGCACGCAGTCTGGTTGCATTGGAGGGTCACATCTTGATTAAGCAGAGTGTCAGGAGTATTGATAGCATCTTTTCAGTATTCTTGGGAGCAGCCATCAATAAAACCCTAACAGACTAGAAAGATTTCTACTCTCTTTTTATTAATCATGAAAATATATTTACAGTTGGAGCAGAAGAGCATTGTACAGAAGCATCAGTCCTCTCTGCTCACATCCACATTGCAATCCCCTTCCATTTCATAGGAATTGAAGTCTAAAATGGAAGTCAGTTCACATGAATCTTCCTGTTGCAAGCAATTATTGTTACCAGAAATCTTCAAGGAAAATCAAAACAAAGCTCACAGGAAAATCAAAATGACAAGTTCAAAACAAAAGCGCATTAAAGCTTAAAGAAAGAAAATAGATCTATTTCCTTTACCAACTCCAACTTAATAAAGCAGATTCTGACAAGCATAGTCCTATTATATATACAGCTGCCTGATTCCACATTGCTGATTATTTTATATGAAATGGTGTCAAGAAACTACCCTTTCAATAGCACTAAATGGGAAACATCTCAAGTGCATTTACTTTAAAAATCAAATGCAAGTGAGCAGGACATGAGTTTAATTTCTTCTTTTTTTCATGGTAAGATTCCTCTCTCACTTCTGGGCTGCAGCTGTCGGTTTGTTGCAGATTGTTTGACTTGTCCAGAGGAAGCAGAATGTGGACAGAATCTCAGATTTTCAGGGCAGGGCAGAGAGGAGTTTTCTGCTTCAGTTCAGCTGTATGTGGTGTGGGTCAGATAGGCAAGTTTGCCTGTTCATGAAAACAGTGCAAACAAAATCTTTCCCCATACTATAGGGAAAAAATGGTTCTGGAAAGAATTCACTGCAACCTCTCACTGCCTGTTCTCTGAGTTACTTGTTTTACCAACTCCAAGAGGTGCAAATCATCTCCTGGGATGCATAAAACTGCTCACGTCCCACTCGGGTATGCAGATTCCTCATGGGAGACATTCAGCATCTCACATGACTTGGCCCTTAAAGCACAGAGGCAAAAGAAAAAAAAAATGAATAAAATGAAAACACCTGCATGGTTCAGATGCATGAAATAAGGAATCCTCCTGAATGCGTATGCAGAAGTTGAGCAGCTAGTGAGGTAGAGCTCCGGTGCAGAAAGGAAAAATGTTCTATTTCCTATGTCAATCCCATGGCAAATATTTGCAAGGGCTAAGCAAGCATACTTAATTGGCTACTCTTTTTGTAAGCAGAAGCCACAGAAGATGTTTATCTTCAAATCTGATTTCACACCTTTGCTGTCACTGAGGAAATTAAACATTCAGCAAGTCACTCTCTCTGTCAAATATGGAGACAGTTGGCAAATGAGCCCATAAAGCTAGAGATTAATTACTGGATGTATGAATTGTTGCTGTTTTCCTCTGTCAATTACGTCATGGTTAATCATGAAGTGAGCTCCTGAGAGTTTTGTATCATTCCTCCCTGCATTTTTCAGAAATAAAAAGTAAACAAATGTAACCAGAGGTCATTCTAAGATCTCTCTATCTGCTGCCAGGAAAAGTTCTGGGAGTTGCAGCACATCTCTCCATGAAGACTGATTTAAACATTTGAATCTCACAAGGTGATTTCAGACTAACAGATCAGGACATGTCATGATTTATTTTGTGAGTCTGAATAATATTTATGAACACATCTACTTCTGGTAAAAGATTTCCTGGTTACTATTTTGTAGGCTTTTCATTATTTTTTTGGGCTCACTATTGTTTCCTTTGGGCTACATAAGACTTGCCATAAATGGTCCAGAGCAAAGAGTGAAGAGAAAGGGAAGAATGGAAGGAACATATGTAGTTTAAGTCAGCCATCTTAGTCATAATTACTGAGCTCAGCATTTCTCCCTATAAAGTTACTCTGGTTTGGTTTCGGGTTTCCACCAGAAGGGTCAACTATACCAGATTAATGCTAAATTTCATTAAAAAGTTGAAATATGATTTACTACTAAAAAGGCAGCATATCTGCCTATGATGGGCAGCCAGCAGCATACCAATATTCCTCTAGCACTTTAGAAAAGACGAACATCCCAGTTGGTGCCACATAGGTTTGATTGGGTTTTTTTTAATGTGTTGTTACAGTTTAATTCATTAAATAAAAATAGATGTCAACATTAGACAATATGAATTTCTTACAGGAAATTAGATTAAAAGAATGCCATCAGGGTGTGTGGGTAGGTGAGGGGATGAACTCTTCACAAATTCTAATGTAGGACACTAGAAGCACAGTTGAAAAGTTTGCCTTAGATCACACGGGCTGTCTAATCCAATTCCCATGTGAGTTAAGGAGTCTCCATCCATCAACTTTGACACACAGGACTAAGTCTACCACAAGGAGATAGAGAACAAAACTATTCACACCCAGTAGTGTTACCCATCATTTCTTTCCTCCCTGTGGTGTTATGGTCACACTGTAATTAGCACAATGTCTATCAATACTCCTGAAAGGACTCTGCAAGATCAAGGATTATTCTCACAATTACCTTACAGATCCATAAATACCTTTACAGAAGCATTATTCTGCCTTTCATCTGACAATAAGGACAGAGAGCTAAGAAACCTGCTCTGGATCGAATGACAACTCCTGCTGTCAGAACTGAAGAAAGACCTCAAAAACTTAAGATTTCAAATACAAGAAAGCCCTATGTACTACACTTCCTTTAAAAATTGTTAAGACTGTGCATTAACTAGGAAAAAAAAAACCACCCAAAACATGAAAAACTGCATCTAATTACCTGACCAAAAATATCTTTAAATGGGGTATTTGATTATGGTTTGTGCTTGGCACTGCTCAGTGATATAACTTGGATATAAGACAAGAGTTTTCACACAGTTCTGTGTCAGAACAAGCCATTTATATAATTTGAATTGACTAAGAACAGATTTTTAGTCTTATACTGGAAAGACTGGCAATGTGTGAGATAAATAAGATATGCTGCTCAAATAAAGAAAAACTAGCAACTATTGGGGACTTATAATTCCAGTTTGCTAGACATAAAACTGATAGAGAGCATCACTGTCTTTCTTTTCTGCATCATAGAAGCTGACTGGTGTAAGATGTCTGTTGTTTCTTGTCTACTGATCCAGGGATATTGTATTTCCAAACAGTCAGGGAATAGAGGCCAGCAAATACATTTGCCTTCATCTGGAAGTGAATGTACTGGAATATGTTATACATGTACGGCTGTTACAGAGGTTGTGCCAGCTCTGTGGGTGGAAGGAAGAAGACATAAGAAGGGACTGCCTTTATGCAAACATATAGAAGAAACAGGCTCACAAAATAACAAATATTTGCTAAGTTGACACAAATTTACTGTAGTACAAAAAACACGTGTTTTGCTACCTATGTTTCAGTTCGTGTCCTTATCATCTGGCTAGTAAGATCCACTGCCCTGTGTGGGACTTGGCAAGATTACAGTTCTGGCACTTGTTTTCCCCCAAGGGAATCATGATCTGACATGAACCTCCTTTTCATACCTACTATCTTTAGTGATTACAATTAGATCTAAATTTCCCTGCAGCTGTTTTAGAAATTCAAACCTTAGCATACATACTCAAATCTTCCACATAACCTTTTGCTAAAGACAGTAATTCCTGACTACATAGAGATTGATAACCTCGATTTATAGATGCATACATTTTAAAGAACATAATTAATTTGATTCTTCATTAGAGCTACTGATAATTACAAATAATGGGTAGTTATACATTTGGAGTAAAGAGGCAGTAGTCTGGGCTGTGAAGGATATTGTGACACCCAGTTACTCCTGTGAACTGCCTATCTCCAGTTTAGCAAGGCAGGAAGTAGGTGTCATTCAGGCTACAATCAAATGAAGACTGGAGCATTCCTGTGCATGATGAAAAATTAATTAATTGCTTATTAACCTACAAAAGATTATCTTGAACCAATAAAATTCTGCTAGGCGGACTTGATCCATTCAATTACTTACTACTTCTGTTTACAGGGAACTGGGGACTACTGCTATTCACCCTACAAGCCATTATGAGAAAATGACTTTTTCCGATCAAGCTATTATGTTTACATGGTTTTACTTTCTCTGTTTACTGACAGTATGAATTACTATAATACTGATATAAATAGAATATATCCTTTTTTGTCTTAACAGTTGGGCAGCTTTCAGATTTGGCCATAGGGCTGTTAAAATTAACTGCAATATGACAATAGCTGTCATGAAATATCATGAAAAGATGAAAAGCAAAACATGGTAATATCAGGTAACAAGGATGAATTATTGTGGTAAATTTGTATTCATATACAATCTGAAAGTGATACCTGACTGGTTACATTCCTGACAGGCTCATGCATAACAAATCTTCAGTCCAATGTGATGTACACTGGTAATTTCTAATTAATTTCAACTTCTGAACTAGATCCATGCAATTATTTGAAAACTGCGTCTGCAATAAGCTGATTGTTTCAGCACCTATTTCTTATACTGCAAAAATGTGGTGAAAAAAAGAAACGACAAAGAACTGACAATTATATGGGATTGCAAGCTTACTCAGCCATCACAGGGATGCCTGAAAGGCCAGGCACTTCACTTTCCTTAGTACAGATTAATTAGCCAGCTGTGACTCCTAGATCTCTATTTTTAAATAATGACTTGCATAAATCTCTGAAGACAAGAATTTAGCACTGCTACATTACACACTACCATGGCTGCAAGATATTACTACCAGTGGAAATTCAAGTTTGCAGAAAACTAGTGTAATGTTTTTCCATGAAGAGTAAGAAAATTAACCCTGACCCCTACATAAATTGACTTGGGCTCACCTCACTCTCTGATATAACACTACAACAAATCACATCCTCACACTTCTTATACAGCCATGGAATTGGCAATATTAAAAAAACTGGCAAAGTGCCTGCGTTTCAGCTAGAATCTATACTTGTGAAAAGGGAAAAGCTTGGAAAATGTTGCAGTTAGCAATGGTGAGTGCATTTGTCCCAAGGCTCATGAAACTCCTGTTACACGCATTCAGACATGTATACTCATACCTTCAGTGAAGGCAAGCAGAAGTATTCTGCCTTTTTTCAGATTGTTTTTGTACACTTACTACCATTGGGCTGACAACTCTCATTCTGAGCAGATGCACTGAAGTAGGTTTAACTACCTGCAGGTTTTAGATAAGAGTTGTTCCTTTTTCCAACTCAGGTTTGAATTCCCTCAATTCATGTAAAATTTCTCTCTGCAGTCATGGTAAAGACAAAGTGCAAGATGAAAGGAAAGCTGCCTGCGGAGTGATCCTTGATAACTGCATACTGCAGGATATTGTCACCAGCTGGAATAGCATTCAGGATTCAGGTATCATTGATGAAAGTGATTTTTAAAATGATAGTCAATAGAATTGCCATGACATTACAGTGGGGAGAGGGAGAAGACAGGAAAAACTCCAGAGCTGATCTATGCCGCAATATTAAGCGAATTACTAACATTTTGTAGTGGGTTTGTCTCAAGGAATACCAAAATAACTCAGCTTTGAAATAGTTACTTAGTAGGTGCAAAAGATTAACAGATAATTACAGTGTATTTTGGTAATTACAGTAGATACGATTTATGGTATATTTTAATTACTACAGAGAGCCTAGCATGAAGGATGAACACTTAAAAGTCAAGATAAATATGTGAATATATTGCCTATAAAAATAAATCCATTAAGTAACATATACTTTACTGATACTTGCAAGAAACTGCAAGACTACATAAGACTACATTTGTTAGGTAAATAGCTGATGAGTTACAGGACCATTTCTCACTATTTGCCAGATTCAGTAAGACCAGTCATGGTTCTCATCATGAGCATATACCTTTAAGTAGTCTAAAGAAAACACACTGTGCTGTTTAAATAGGTGACATCAAATACTATTTTCTTAGCATTATTTCAGCCTTATGCTAATGAATTCCAATACTGTTGCAGGTGAGCCTCTCCTCAATTATGCAAACTTTGGTCTTTAGTATAGAGGTCATTATGTGACACACAAAAATTACATAGCAATGAGGTTATTCACATTCTGTTACAGTGCATAAGAATTGAAAATCAAAAGTGAAATTAACTTTCTTCCTGGTCTTTTTTGTCTTCATATATTCAGGCTAATAACACAGTGGTATGGTATGACTGGGATACGAATATTTTGGAACACAGCATCATACATATCAGAAAGCAAACATCACAGTGAGGAGTATTGCATTAACACCCCGCTTCTGAGTTCTAGGAGATGAATTTCATATATAATACAGTGTGATGTTTACCAATTCATTACAATGACCTGGCTTGCTGCTTCCTCAGAAAACTGCAAAAAATGAAAATGTCACACATATTTGCATTCAGGAGGTTACTGTGTATCACTGCACACTTCTCGTGCTGTCTAAACAAAAGCCTGTTTTCTGCTATCAGTCTAATGGCTCTGCTGCTAACCCAATCTGAACTGCCTTTGGGAGGCATCAGGGGACTCAAGATACTGCTAGCTTGAGGCATAAAGAAGATGAGGCACTTTGTTCCCCAAAGAAAAAGAAAAGCTGCTGTCAGGTCAGCCTGTATCCCACAGGATCTTCTTCTGGAAGTTATTGGAATAAGCTAGAAGTGTGACTACAAGCAAGGAGAGGTAGCAGAGAATGTCTGGCTTGGAGAGCTGGTACTAGATTGTGCAGAGGAAAGGAGTTTGAACTAGTAAGAACAGGACTGCAGATTAGGAAGCTTCCTTAGCTCCAGATGATACAGAATACATCTTCCAGGAGAAAAGACCACATTTAGTGCATGCATGGATATAACCTCCACATGCTGGTATCTCAGCTTAAACTCTCTCTGTTTCAACTCACTATTTTGATAGATCTTTTTATACCTAAAAGAATTACTTTAGAAAATGTGTATATAACATATGGTCCTGGTGTCTTTAAAATACATCTTATTCTGTAGCTATCAAAGCAATTGGATTAAGACAAAAATAGGTTTAGAATTTTTCCCCAAAAAGGTGTTCATTAAAAATCTGCTGAAATCTACAAAAACAAGTGAAGATCATAACTGCACTTCAGAGTGGCACTCTAGTCTGGACAAGAAAAACTGCCAAGCACCCTAATTTTATGGAATATCAACAGTGATGTAGAACATATAGTTTCCAAAAGAAAGAGAAGACCTGTGGTCCCCCCTGAGGGATATTGGGTCTTTCTGGGAGTGAAGAGAATGTGCTGGCAGAAAAAGACAAGGCTAGAATTTGCTTTCCATTTTATGGGAATTTTTTGACAGTTGAAAATTCAATTTCATTGCAAAATAATAAAGGTAATTTCCAAAGAGGAATGCTACAAGCTGTGTCATCAGCCATTTTTTGTACTTACATTTCCATTTAAAAATGAGTTTTGAGTTTTTATTTACTGTTTTTCAGTAAACCAGCAGTAATATCTGTTATGAACTATTTTGACTCTACTGTACACATGACTTATGAGAATCATGCTATATTCCGAAAATGGATACAGATGATTAATACTCACTATTCCTTTGCTTTTCTGAATGAAGAATACACCTGTGTAGTGCAAAGAGTTCAAAGCAAAATATAGTTATTCAGCTAGAGGAGTGAAGTGCAAACAAGTTCCATGTCTCCTGTCTGCATAGTAATAAAACAGTGCAAGAAAGGTCTATCCAAGGCGCCTGACCTTCTGAAGTAATGAACACCCAACAGCTACCAGTGAGGTTGCTGTACATCAGAATTCATTTGAACGAAAGCTAGTTATTAAGGGGAAGATTTTCACAAGGAAAACATGCAGTTACGGGAATAGAAATTCCAGGTGTACCTTGGGAAATCTCATCACTGTCAAACTCCAAAGTGAATATCTAACTTTTGGTACCTAAGTGTGCAAAACTTAGTTATATTTTCAATATGCTTTGTGCACAATGGCTGACAAATAAAAAGTAATTGTTAATATGTAGTGACATTTAGTAACTCTTCTGGGCAATGCTCAAGCCAGAACTCCTAATCCAGCATTTATTCTCTCCCCATTTCTCCCTTTTTTCCTCTTGCAGAAGATCTGTTGCCCTGCCAGTAAGTGCAAAAACCATCAAGACATAATCCTGCTACACAAAGTGTTCTTTGAAAATTAGTTATCCCAAAACAATCTCCTTTGTGACTTTCTGGAAATCACAAAGGGAAGAATCCCATCATGTCTTAAAGCACCTTCCAGAATTTCTCAGCTTTCGGGAGATAATAGATGTTCTCTGACTCCTTTGTCTGAAATGCCAGTGTATTTATGTTGAGATCCAGGGTCTGAGGTTGAAGCATTATAACAAAAGCAGCAAAGTAGCAACAAGTTCTAAATGCAATTTTCTGTGAGACAGAAGTACATTTTGTTCCACGTTTACATTCAGTGATCTTTCCATGCTGAATGCAATACCATTATCACATCTATTTGAATTCTTTTTGTGCTACAGCACAAAAGAAATAATTCTTAATCACACGGCCAACTTAGACTTTCAAGTTATTAGGAGACCAAAGTTTCCTTCTGAGCTAAAAGGGCTGCATCATGAGAGATGTGGAGGTGAAGGAAAGCTGTTGTTTAGCTGCAGGACAAATCCTGCACTCCACGCACTGCAGACTGGCAGACTGCCCAGCACTGGGCTGCTCTGCTTGCATGATCAGTTCAATGCAGTTTCAACCTGAAAGAATTATTCTGGATCCAGAAAAAAAACTTGTTAAGTCTGTGACAATTGTTTAGCATCTTTGCAGTGGTGCTGAATGTGCCACTAGTGAGTATTGCAGTCTGAAGCAACAGTGTATGAATGAGGATGTCTCATTTAACTGTTTTCTTTACCTTTACTTGGCCCAGGCAGGTTAGAGGAGGATTCTACTTGCTGTATTTTGAAGAAAGAATGAGCTTCTATTAATAAATAATGTCTCAGATTGGTCTAGCCTGTTTATTCCACAGCAGGTCAGCTGAAATTTAGAAATGAGAATGTGTTGTAATTGCATCCAACAGTGAGTGAAGGTCTTCCAGGGAAACCTCTGCCTGTGAGGCACCCTTCCAGGGTGGAAAACAGCAGAGATTACAGCCAGTGATTCTCTTTGCTCTCATCCCTAATGACTTTTGTCCAGGAGTCTCAGAAGGGACAGGGTATCTGTTCTGCTCTGGGAAGCAAACATAGCTTCACTAGGACAAAATCCTGTTTTGCTGGAAAAACATGCTTTGCTGTAAAAAGTAACTTGGATCAATGTGGCTTTCTGCACTGTCAAATAACAGCAGCACTGCATTGCACCATTTTCTATGGGTGATCCAGCACAGGCTGGGTGCTATTTTGGTACTACTAGAGGTAGAATTAAAGGTAATGGGCCACACTGATATCATGGAGGGAGGGGGCACAGTGGGGACAGGGAGGTCCCCTAATGAGTTGCTTGAGAGCTTCTGGACCTAAATAATCCTTTCCCTGAATCCATGAGACTGGAAGGTGCAAAATTTATCTACTCAGAAATTAAAGTACCTTCCTCATCAGAGAACTGAGCTATACACTATCTATCCAGTGGCTTCTCAGCTGCCCTCCTTCAAAGATACTTCCAATTCCCTTCCTGTATTTAGTGCTAAAGCTTCAGCCTTATGTTTCTTTAACATCTCTAATTACAGGTTTTGTGTTAATGGGCTTAGTATCTCCTGAGTCTAAAAAATTCTTAGTTCAAAGTAAGTGCTTGTTTGGAGGAAGCACTCTGTGTTCAAGATCATGCTTGTGGGGCAGTTTCATTATATAAGAGTTATATAAATATATATTATATTATATTATATGTAAGAGTGCAGTCTTGAAACTTCTGAGATGAACTCTTGCCCATGAATTCTGAATTGTACCCCACTAGTGGCATTAACATGCAAAAAATATGCTGCAACATGCAATTTTTATCACAACTATTAATGAAATTCAACATCATAAACAATAAAGTTTAATTGGTAACTAAAGTGTCTATGCCAATTAAATAAGAAGGAAGTGTTCTGGAACACAGCAGGATGGATTATACTTTGAGTTGTTTACATTGCAAATGGATTTAAAAGATGTTATTGATGGAAGTTTGAGTGAAATTAACATTTTTAGAAAATAAGACATTGACTCTACAGTACTTGAGAATGCCCAACTTGGGTTAACATGAATGTGGTAACTGGAACTAATGGGAGCAGTTAATAATATGAAGTGCACTGAAGACAAATGTAAATAAAAGCTTAAGAGAATCTAGTGCAATGACAAGACTCATTAGTGTCAGGCCACACTTAAGATTGAAGAATACATGTTCAGTTATACAGTAAAGAGAAAATGCAAACGCATTTCATGCCTGAGTATTTGAAACTGAACATAGCTGCTTCCTATATAGTCATAACTCTACCTGAAACACTGTCATGATTTAAGAGTCAGAGCAAAGGTCCTACTCCAAGGCAATTTGTGAATAACTTCAGTGGACAAGTGGTGGAACACTGTCGCCTTGTTTCAACTCAGTTCATTTTACCTGAATTATTCAACCTACAACAGCAAAGCTGGATAATCAGCAGGAGAAGGCTGGGTAAGAACAAAAATAAAGAGGAAAAGAGCCACGCAGCTGTGACTTGAGGCCAAGATTTGTCCTCTCTGACAGGAGGGTAAAGAAAGCATTAGTGTTCACTCTTTTTCACAGTCAGTGAAAGCTAAATAGGGGAAAAATTACCACTGGCCATTTCACTGGGAAAGTGAGCTTTTGGCTTTGCATCGGCAGACCTGGAAGCGTGTAAAACCCCTGGGTTTGCAAGGTCACCTCCAAATCAGGCTTCTTCCCATGCACCTGGCTACCCAGTCTTCATTAAGATTCACTGTGATCCCCCAGGGAATGGGCGCTCAAACATGCTGAAATATCCCTGATCTTGGTCCAGTGACTGTGCCTGTGCAAACTGCACATGAGAACCTCACAGAGGCTATTCAGCTTTTGAGCTATCCATGAGGGTACATTTAGGAAGAGGCACCTCAGGTGCTTCATCTGCAGGGTAGAGGAGTTTGACCTGTTCCCACTGACAGTTGAAGTTTCATTTTTATGATAGCAAGAATGGAAAAATATTAGCTTTTGATTCTTTCATTTCACAGGTTTCCATGAAGTGTTTTGCTTTTCAGACCAAGCTAATCTTTAAAATACTGTCTGCCATCTCTAACTGCCCTTGCATTCAGGGCTTTTTTCTGTTGTTTTCTTACGTCTCCTCCACTAACCCCTGCTCACCATATCAACCTTAGTGAAATCTAAGAGACAAAATTTCAGATTTTGGTGCAATATTAAAATTTCAGTTGGTTTCATAAAGATCCTTGGCATTACCTACTTTCTCATTAAGGGAAGAGGGGAATAAACAGAATAAAATGTATTTGTCAATAGCTTCAGAAACAAAATCCTTTGGCACTTCTGTTCCTACTCTCACCCCTCTTTGTTTGCATATTTACAAACATCACAGCATCAAACGATAGGATTTTCAAAACCTCTCAGGTGACTGTTTACTTTGTTGCTAGAGCAATAGGATGTTAAAGTGCCCCTTGCCTAATGGGAGACCTGATCAGCCGTTGCTGATACTAAATCCCATCTCCAATGTTTTTACTTTCCAAGAATGTTTGTGGAATAAGCACTGTAAGAAGCTCATATCTTAACTGTCACTCTCCCTGGAATATCTGCTGCTTTCCAGTGAATCACAGGGAGGGTCATTTCTGCTGCACAGCCTTGGCAGGTGAAAAACTTCTCTCTCTTGCTCCTTGGTTATTACAAGGAGACATTGCTAGAACCTTTCTTCTGTTCTGAGGTACAGGGGGCAAAGTGAATAGCCACTTATGTTTCTGAGAACTGCTTTGCACTCCAACACTCACTTCTCTGCAACATGAAAGAAATGCAAAGGCATAAAACACTGAAAGCAAAAAAACCTAAATGCTATTCAAAGGCTTGAAGGTTTTGCTTTTTGCTCTTCTAATAGCGCTGAAATGAAATGACACTGGAGCTTTTTAACTGCATGCAGAAAATCTGATCTTGCAAGTGATGGCTGCTCCCCTGCTGGTGCTGAGCGCTTCTCTGATCGCTTTAGAACTCGGGTGTTCAATGCACTTGCTGCATGACTGTGGGGGCAACCTCATAATTTATATTTTTACTATTACAAGGTGAAAGAAAACCCTGAATTCTCAGAGTTTATATTGTTAATCTGTGGAGCGGCCATGGAGCTAAATTTTGGAGCAAAGCTTAGCAGCTGGAGGGTGCATGCAAATGTCTGCATACTAAGAGGCTGGGAGATTGTTTTTGCTTGAACTCAAACTTCTGTTAAAGGACATGATATGTGGAAATGGCTCCTTCAGGATCGACTCATTAGGGCTCTTAAGATGTCTGATTCACTTGCCATTTTAAATGCAAAACCGTCCATGAGTTTTGTAAATATGAAACACAATAATGGTGTGTGCACAAATGCATAGGCAGGTTTTCAGACAGCTTGGGAGAAAAAAGCTCTGTGTTTGATGTAACAAAAAAGCACCTTTCTTCCTCTGTGAATGTCAACTTGTTATGGGTGGTGGTGAATTCTTATACCCAGAGATGAGTTTATGCTTACCCAGCCCTATGTGGAAAAGGAAAGACAGCAACATACGAGATCTAAACTAGGAATTGTTCACATTTTGCAAAGGGTCTTGGGTCTT
The DNA here is from genome assembly GCA_024733675.1 of Psilopsiagon aymara. Lineage (NCBI taxonomy): Eukaryota > Metazoa > Chordata > Aves > Psittaciformes > Psittacidae > Psilopsiagon > Psilopsiagon aymara. The sequence continues at coordinate 32,581 of JANRGW010007058.1, read as the reverse complement.
TGAAATGAAACAAATCTAAATCTTCACTCTGACAAACATGTGCCTTTGAGATATTTGCTAACAGGGAGGCTCAGATCAGAGGTCTAGGGTTTGAAATTTTGTGTTCCCCAATACCTGTGTTTCTTCCCTATGCATAACAATGCAACAAATAGTGAGGAAAGGTTGCTTTATAATTAGAGCATAAGGCAGCATGGGGAGAGAGAATATTCACGCAGCTTAATTGAGACACTTTTCCTGAGGCTTTCTACAGCCACTGAAGAGCAAAAACTTCACAAGACAACTCAGAGCCCCTAAGTAGGCCTCTATTTTTAATCACCTCTCTCTCTGATGACTCTCAAAAGGACTCCAATAGCTGTGAAAAGAGGCTTTCTCTCCAATGAATTCAGAAGGAGCAAGAAAGCTAAATCTGCTAATGCAGGTTTCTGAGTAAGATTTTAAATCTCTTCAGTTCTGCTGCGTATTGCAGAAGGCTCTGTGGGTGACAAAAAGCAGGTGCGTCAGTTTTCTCATCTGTAAAATGGGAGAGTTGCTGCCCATTCCATCCACCAGCTCCAGGGCTGTGAGGCTAATGCTGAAGCATGAAAAGCACTGTGATTGTGCGATGGGAGTCCAAAAGTCAGAACAGAGGGGATAGGATGCTTCACGTTGCAGCAATCCAGATTCCATCCCCACAGATGGAATTCCACATTTCCAGCAGACCTCCACAGACATCCTAACTAGAAGGAAAGCAGCACTACCAGTCCTTAACTGCAAAGTGCAGAAACTTGAATGTGAAGAGGTGCTGATATAAATGATATGGTGCAGCTATTTTAAAATCTTTTATGATTTTAAAGCATCATAAAGGTCAAAGTTTAATAACTGTGGTGTATTATACCCTCTACTTTCAGCTCTGCTCCTCTAGTGTTATTAACTTATCCACAGTTGTCATGGTTTAAGCCCAGCCGTAACTCATGCAGTCACTCTCTCACTCACCCCCCTTCGTTCTTCCCTGTTCCTGGAGGGATGGGGAGGAGAGGCGAAAGAATGTAACTCCAGCGGGTTGAGACAAGAAGAGCCCAGTAACTAAAGTATAACACAAACCACTGCTGCTACCACCAATAATAATAACGATAAGGGAAATAACAAGGGAAGAGAATACAATCGCTCACCACCCACCGACCAATACCCAGCCTGACCCGAGCAGCGATGTAACCCTTCCAGGTAACTGCCCCTGCTTTTTACACCCTGGGCATGATGTGCTGTAGTATGGAATACCTCTTTGGTCAGTTTGGGTCAGGTGTCCTGTCTCTGCTTCCCCTTGGCCTCCCCTCCTCCCTGGCAGAGCATGAGGCTCAGAAAATCCTTGGTCAGATTAAACATTACTGAGCAGCAACTGAAAACATCGGTGTTATCAGTGCTGTTCCCAGGCTGAAAGTCAGAAACACAGCGCTGCACCAGCTACTATGAAGGAGAAAAATGACTGCTACTGCTGAACCCAGGACAACAGTCTAGACATAACATGCAGTGAGGCAGTTTGAACAATGCTCTGCCAAGCTGACAGGATCAGCTCCTCAAGGGATGTAAGCGTAATTCTCCTCCAGCTTACTGAAACCTCTTTGGACAAAAACGTGCTAGTTGAACAGAAGGTGCCACAATGTGTCATACAGTACAGCATATATGAAAGCATTTGCTGTTGAAAACACATTTGAATGCAAGAAGAAGGTAGCTGTAGCAGGACACTGCCTAAGTTGCGGCAAAACAGCTCAAATTTCACCCTACTCATGTAAATTACCAACAATGAAGGGGGTCAGACTGTTTTTAATATTGAAGAATGCTGAGACCAGTCTGACTCAACTCCATAAAATTAAACCTAACATAGATGTGAAACCGGAGTTTCCTGACAGAGGCATCACTGAATGGTTGTAATGGCTTATCTAGTGAAATATAGTTTATCTTTGGATGAGTTATCGCTACCATTCATGTTTTGCTGAGCTAATAAATCTAGCCAGGTAACAAATGACTGACAGCCAATTGTGATACTATAAAAGCTTAGTCATAACTTTCAAAGGCAGGGATTCTAACAGGAGTATGTAGAAATTCCTCCCTTGAGTGGGGATGCACCTCAAGGCTACTCCTTAAGCCTAAGTGAAAGAGAATTGCCCACGGTCATCAATATGGATAACATCAATGCCTACTTAACAATTATTAAGTTAGCTTTAAATTATAGTAAATAGGAGTTATAGGCATTTATACCATGTAGTAGATGTTCTGATTAAAGTCTTTTAGCCTAATTATATTATCATTACCTATCATTATTGTCATTATCAATACCAACTATAACAAACCCTTTATTTTATATATAGTTTGCTATCTTTAATCCTGCGGACAAAGTGGTATAAGGATTGATTACCCATATAATAAACATAAACTATTGACCAAGCCTGAGATTAAGTCTTGATCCAGCTACACCTAAACTCCCCTCTGAGTAGGTGTTTAGAAAGCAAGGGAGCCTTTTCTGAACCTTGGGACTAAACATAAAGGCCTTCCTAACAACTTTGTCTGGTGTCCCACTCTGTTGACACCAGCTATATTTCAGAAAATAAATGGGATGGTTCCACAGGTATAAAGAGCAGTTTCATTAATGTCATCTGACTCCTAAGAATAAGAGGCTTGATTTTGCTTCCCCTAGAAGCACGTTCAGACTCTAAATTGATAAAGGTAGTCACTTTGCTAGAATTACTGTAAGAGCAAAACATGGCCCAAGTCAATATGCCACTCTGAAGGAATCCACATTCTCATAGCATCAACACAAACAGTCCCCCAAATTCAATTAAAACAAAATTTATTCAATTAACTTGGTCTTCTTTCTCAGCATTGGATTTTCTCATCTCCGTCCATGAGTGAGGAGACTAATCTGAAACACACCCAAGCCAATGAATTACTACTGCTGACTTCAATAGTTTTAGATTAGTACCTGTTTAAATGAACTTGGACAGCCTTTTGATATAGGAATTGGTCACAAATATTTAGCAATAAAAAGCTCAGCATTTTTAAGTTGTTATGTAAAAAAAGTGATTTTTCATACAGGTCAGACAAACCTGTGTTTGGCCCACAGCTTGAAGAGCATTAACATGAATTTTTATGCATTCAGAATTAAAACTCTGTTCCTACAAAAACTCATAAAACCGAAATACCAAAAATTACTGTCTGCAAACCTCTATACCAAATGTGATTGCTTGACTGTTTGCAGCCTTAATGTGAGAGTATGAAGTAAATTAATTAAAAATTTAAAATGAATTTTCATAGACATTTTCAATTGATATTATTCATCCAGCTTTGTTTACTACAGAGGCCAAGGAACAAATGTGTGAAGAGGCAAGAATATACCAGTGTCCCTTCTTTTGCTGCAATCTTTTACACTTTCTGGTCATAGCCTGCTGCTCTCTAGTTCTGGCATTAGAAAACGTTCATTAGTAGTAGCATTTATATTAAAAAGAAAGAAAGAAAATAACTTCATTTTGCTCATCCCAAGACAAAATGTGGAAAAGAATGTGGCATTTCTTAGTCGTAGAAACATTGCACTGGGGATAACCTCTCTTCCTGTGCTTGAGTCTATCTTTAGAATTAGTATTAATGTTGTGACACTATGCAACAGAAGTGTTGTTTGTTTCTCATTTACCAAACAGATAAGAATATGGAAATAGTTTCAGTCCATTTGTTTGATGAGCTTCCTAAGCCAGTAATAAACAAATCAATACAATTAGTTTTGGCTCATCATCATTAGAAACCTTCACTACTGGGATACAATTTAATTATACCTCTTGTTCCACAGCAAAGTAAAGCCTTTTGAAAATGGACTACTTTGCCAACTATTGAACCAGGAGGGAGGAGCTAGAGGATACATCAGTGATGGAGGAGTTATTATCTAAACAGGGTGTACAACATATAAAGCATATTGTGCAATTCAATTTCCCTGATTGCAAGTCTAAAATATTCCTGCCATTAAGTGCTTATGAGCAACCCAATGTGAAATCCAGCTGTAAAATGACTGTGTATATGACATGCTTCATGTGAATGTTGCAATTAATATGGCTTGCATCAATCACTCTTGGACTTGATTACAAACTGCACTAATCCTAATTGATTAATTAAGCTGCAAAGTTACATACAGTAATGTAGGTTAAAAAATCCTCACCATATGTGCACTAATGTCCCAAAATACATTTTCATTGTGGAGGTTAATGTTGTTACTTTGCTCTCAGCTGTGCATCTACAGTCTAACAAGAAGGGCTACATTAAACATGGATATTGCCAAAACTAGAAATTATTCAGGATAGGAATGCAGCTAGTTATAACAGAGGTAAGAGAAATAAACATTCACGCTCAGGAATGCCTTGGGGAACAAAGTTTCCTGAAGAACCCCTGAACCACAGTTCTGCTGTGGGAATACCTGCTGCAGAACAGTCCTTACCTCAGGAGGAGTAACAAAAAATCTCACATTTTAGGTGCACTGAGTGTGCCAACTCTCCAACACATTCAAAAAAAGCCTCAAGACTTTAATTGGTATTTGTGCACCATCTCTTTGGGCCACAGTTGCAGTCACTCACCTCTAAACTATGTTTGAGAGGCCTGAAAGCAAATACTACTCCAGAGAGGGGGCAGCTGGGGTAGAACAGTGCCTACCTGTGTAGGGAGAGGGACCCAGATAACCTGTGGCTGGAGATGAAAGAGCTACACAGGAGAGGAAAGAAACCTGTAGAGATCTCCCCATCATGTCACCTTATCAAAGGCTAGGTTTGCCATAGCTTCAATCCTCCACGGAAAATATCTTTATGAAATTTAAGGTGACTTGGTGCATACATAATGTAACTGGGATCACTCAAAACCCATTATATTCACAGCACATCCAGTGCAAAGCTCACTATTGTATTTATAACAATACATCTTTGGATGACACATTTTAGATCGACTTAAAAGAACTTTTAACTCAATCAATAAATGTTATCTCCAAATTAATTTCTTGGATTTTTAAAAGTGTATTCCTGCTCAGTACCCCAGCATCAGGCGTGGTAATCAATGCATTCTACTGTATAATTATCATCCTATTTTTCATCTTATTTTTGAATGACAATAAAAGGTGCCGGAAGAGAAGTGTTTTTAAAATACAGGAACTGCTGCATGTGCACTTTGTGAAACTGGGGTATATTTTATCTATATGAAGACTTTAGATGCTAACTTTACATAGCCTTTTTTAGGAATCTTGCTGTAAAAAAACATAAAAATTACAGTAGGTTGTTTCAAATGAAATTCAAGTAAGTACCATAATGGCAATGTGGGCACTGTAGCACTGTGGTACATCTAAGGATCTGCTTTCAAAGTATGTGAGGTTGATTTTCAGTTTCAGCTGGTCTCCAGTGTTATTGGAAAGGACCAATTCATCCTGGAAGATACTTATAAAAGGAAACTAAGCTAAGGTCCCCAAGTAATGCCAAAGTGACACAGCCAATTCAGTATTTCAGCTGTAGAGTCCCAGAATGAACATCTGAAGATTTCCAGAAAATAATTGGATTTTTTAAAAGCTTCTTATACAGGCATCTACATTTTGCTTGCCAAAGTCTCTGAAAAATAATATAGGCTGTTTCATGTTTGTTTATGGCTTCTTTTGGCATCAGGATGTGAAACAGTAATGTATTTTTGAATTCATACATGTATGCATTTACCCTTCTTAAAGTTTAACACTTTAGCTTCTTTTTCATCAGGTCCCTGGATCATAATCCAAAAGTAATTGCCTAGTATCACCTAAATTGTCATCTGAGTACAAAGCTAATAAACACAGCTGAACTGATAAAAGGAAAGAAGGTACTATTGGTGAAATGTACAGATGGCTGAGCTCTGTAACAATTTATCAGTCTCTTCTATAATGTATTATCACTAGGAACTGATGTGGCAGAGTAGAGAGGGCACTGTGTTGTTGGAGCTATTAAAAGCCCATTTTATTTTCCAAGGAAGTTCGGATTGAAATGTTCCACTTTGCTATATTGTCTTTGTAACACCTTCCTCAGCCTCACAGGACATGAGAGTGACTGCAAACCAATAAAGCAAATTGTACAAGAGGTTACAGTTAAGATGAAAAGGATGTGAGCTTGAGGAAGGAAATGCAAATTTATTAGCATAGTCACGCCTGAAGAGCATGGGGAGTTGAACCTTTGGCACAGTTCAAGGATCTCTCAACAGGCATGTGCCTGCCTCACTCATTGGCTCTACTGAGAGAGAGTCCAGGGGAAAAGCCAGCAATAACCTTAACTCAAATGATTTAAAGTGAATAAAGGAAAGTTAATCAAACACAGGCTGTTATATTAAAAATATAGCAAGACCATTTTCCAGGATGTCTTATCCTCTACAGCACAGTAAACCATCCACATAAATATAGGAAATCTTGACCCAAACATATTTTGCTTCTCCAAGGCTGTGAGATTTCACAGTTTCATTGTAACTGCCATTCTTTTAGCCTCCCTTTCTGGAATCCTTGACTAGATGGGAGGTGTCACTTTTGGTAAAAAAGCAGCATTTTCTAGCCATCATGATTTTGGGAAACAGCTGGAAAACATGAACTCTGGAAGCCCAAGAATAAGAAAACAAAGTAACAGAATTCCATATTTATCTTGAAATTCTCTTATCTAGACTCCAGCCTTGAATACCTGGGAATGATGGCAAAGACACTTACACCTCAAAAACAAGCTGCTGTTCCTGACCTGGAATCTACACAGGCACTCAGAGGAGAATCTCAACTGTATGTGTCAGTGCAGATACAATGACGAGTACACATGCCATTTCCAGAGACGCCTTCTTGCAGCTTCTGGTGTTTTTTCCAATCGGACTGTTTCACTGCACCAAGGAGACAAAGTTCAAAAAGCAAGAAAATCAACACACTCTGGGACTTGAAGGTAAGACAGCTGACTGAAGCTGTGACCTTGCATGGCAGTGAAAAAATGTAAGGCTTGTTACTACATGTCTAGAAACCCTTTCTGAAAAGAAAACACAAAGGCATTTATGTCAGTGGGCATTCATTCAAATGAGTGCACACATTTTGTGCTTTTATCTCAACATCTGATTATACACATGCAAAACAATATTTGATTCTGTCATCAAGTGGGCAATTTTGTTGTTTTATTGTTTCTTCTAAAACAGATAATAGCTGCAAACAGTGCAAAATCAGGCTAAAAGCTTTAAATGCACAAAAGCTTACCTAGGAATTTTCTATGGTGCATCACCATCTGACAGCTTTTTACTGATCAAGTCATTCAGATCTACAGTTACAATGTCCATTAGGGTCTTGTGGTGAATTCCACTATCCGATTGTTCTAACAGCTCTAAGAGGATAAAGCAGTATGGCCAAATTCTCTATTTCTAGAATGCAGTTATAATAATAGGCCCATAACTCCAACAGGAACCACTTAGCAATATTCAAATGCTGTGAAGTACTGTAGCTAGAAAATCTAACAGTCATAACTTTAAGACCCCTCAAAATTGCTCTGCTTTCCGAGATTTAGTTAAGCTTATCTGGGAAATTCATGCCAATGGGAATCAGATGTGTGCATCTGCAGATGCTAGTTCAAAGAACAAGTCTTATGGTTTCAGAATATATTCTTCTATTCTAATTGAACCCAGGATATTGAAAGCTTGCTGTAAAACTCAGTCCTTTTCCAGTGTCATTATTTCCTCCAAAACTGAGTGGTTAGAGTGGTTGATTGTTATGGAAATGAATGAAAAATATCAAGAGATCCTGAATTTTGAGTGTTCTGTTCCTGATATCAGATCAGGCTATCAGATCAGGCTGTACTGTAATATGTAATTAACAGTGTTATCTGCCCAGTGTAGTTAGTTACACTGCTTTTATAAAGTGAAATAAATATTTCTTGTATGTTTACACACAGATGGTTAACTTATATTAGCTATACTACACATAACTTTTAGTATCTTTATACACAGTTAGAATCTCAAGCATATTGTTTCATCACCATAGTTTCTTGAATTTAAGATGATAATAATTCATCAAGTCACTTAAAAAGCATTTGGGATGAGATTTTAAAAAGTAATAATTTCACCTGATCTAAAGATCCAGTAACAAGGGAAAGCTGTGGGTTTATAAACTTGCTTCGGAAGAGAAAGTCTTTCACATAATCACTCAAAATTTTAATTTCTCTGCACAGAATGAAATTCCAAATGGTTTTTGACAGTCGTAACTCTTATGCAAACCTATTTCATTTTAGCAGCTGAACATCAATTCACACCATAATGAAAAGCAAATCTTCAAGGTTCTCTCTCTTCCTTAGCATTTAATACAAATCGATGACACAACGTGACCGCTATCACAACATCTCTCCTGGAAGATTATTTTCATAGTTAGCTTCACACATTTAATCAACTATGGTAAAATACTAAAATCAGTTTGCTGCCTTTTTTCAATTTATCAAGACTCAGCCTCCCTCCAACTTTCAGACAGCATGTAAGTTAAATAATACTGGTTGGTTGTAGATTGATCTGAGGGTAACAGTTGTATGTGGAATAGCATACACTGTGTTTTAATTTGGTGATCTAATTTAAGCAGAGGAATTTTGGAGTATATGGATCACAGATGATGTGGTGGTTTATCTTTGAACAGGTCTCTTGCTATAAACTGTAAACTTCACTCAACAAGCTCAGTAAATCATTTTGTATAAGTAAACCAACTCCTAATTGTGTGCTGACATTCTCAATAGTGCAACAGCACCACGGGTCTTTTCATTTTATTTGGCAAGTACTCCTTGCAATATCACTCGTTCTCTTGCTCTCTGAACACATATAAAGGTTTAACCAGAGCTCCAGGATACACTGCACACGGTCAAAGAATTCATCAACAGCCCAGCAACCTCTCTGTCACTCCTTCATTGCCTGACTTTATGAAAAGGGCTGTTAATTCAGTGTGCAGTACCTCTGTCCCAGTGCTGCTGGAGTGATGGCCCCGATTCCTCCTGCACTTGCACTGTTCTAAGTCTGCAATAGCTTCAGTGAAATAATCAGTAAAACTGGACTTTGTGAGAAGAAAATTAAGCCCTTTATCTTTCAGCAGGTAAATGTTTTTTCTTACTGTAAAGTAAGTGCTTTTTCTGTATTGAAGCTATTAAAAATGTCAGGGTGCATCTTGCAATGCCAGAGACACATTTTACCTTTATTGACTAAATTCCAGTTTGAATAATTACGAGAGTCACTGAAAAATATGTTTTCAACAAGAAGGGGCAACATTTTCGTGGAAACATTTTCCTTCCATGCTGCATTTTCCCCACTGTCAAGTGCACATTTGTTCTTCCCTTTCACTCTTAAATGTCTTTATGCTGCTTAGCAGCCACTGCATTTCATCCTAGAGGTGACTGCATTTCACAGTGGATAAAAGAGACTCTTTTATAAATAGTAAAGTTAATTATTTCAAGTTATTTCTTCATTTCCACCAAGATTGGCTGTTATAAATAAATACATTTACAGTCATCAAATACTACTGTCTAATTTCCCATTAGATTCATTCTCTACAGTTCTTTTCCATAAAATCAGACTCAGCTTTTTTCATACATAAAGGCACATGATTTTAATTCCATAAGGATTATGTCTTTGGGTCAAAGCATAACTGCCTAAAATAAATAGAAGCATGAAAGGGTGAATTGAGAGACAATATGCTGGACCTGTTTAAAAGACATCTGGTGCCCCAATTCACCGATAGCAATGCTGAAGGGCATTTGTTTTCCCCTGCTATGTGAAAATTCAATTTCCTTTGAACTAGGGGGAAATCATATTTTTATCGATTAAAAGGAAAGAAAAAAGCAGACAGAAACCCAATTTTGTGAGTATCACACAGAGCATCTCTGGCCTTGCATATGGTATACTTCTGCTTTAAATAAAATACTGTTGCTCTTAATTTCTTTAGGCAGCGGCCAGAACTAGGGAGCCAAGTGTGTGTCTGTGGGAAGACCAGAGAAACAAGTCTGAATCTTTACATTTAGAGTTAGCCTCAGGCTCTATTATTCAATAGAGCAGCTTGGCAGGGAAGGTATATAACGTTTTGTAAAGTAAGAAAGGGTCTCCCTTCCCCACCCAATGTAACTACTGAACTACAACTAAAGTAACATTTTTTCTATTCACAACAGATTGAAACCCATGGGGGATGCAGGCTTAGCATTGCTCTGGAGAGGAGGGGCAAACAGAGCTTTTAAAATCCCAACAACTGCGTGCCAGGCAACCTCTGCACCACTCTCAGCAGCTCTAAATTGTTCTGAGTTGCTGCAGCTGTCTGCCACTCCCTAAAACACCACCAAGAAGCTCTTCTTGATAATAGCATCCTCCCAGTGGCTACTGGACACACAGCTGGCACTGATTGACTGTGCTTTGCCCAATTGACTTTCTGATCCCTCAAGGTTATTCACATGAGGGGAGTAAATGTCTTTTCAATCAGCTGTTGAGCAGCTGTGAACAGCTGGAACAATGACAGACAGCCTGCTAGAGCTGCATCCCTTCCATTCAACTATCCTAGCACTGTGGCTAGAGTTGAAGCTCCCAAAAGCATGGGAAGGTGACGGAAATCCAAGTATCCCCAACTAGTGTGGAGCAACTTCACCCTCAGGGCTGCTACAACCCAGCAATGGCTCTGCATGATGAGGGGGGATGGGTGGTAGGAACTCCTGGGCCACCTGCAGAGAAGGCAGCAATGTCATGAGGATTTATCACAAGCCTTTCGTGAGGCCTGGCCAGTGGGTGCACTCTTGTTAACAGCTTTAGCACTGGTGAGCAGAAAGAAACATTTGGAATAGTAACATTCAGAGCCGAAGTCTGCTCACAGTAGATGGGAAGGTTAATTCACTCCTGGACAGGAGACACCACAAAAGGTTGCTCACAGGCATAGGCCTGAGCAGGCACTGTAAATCCAGTCAAGCATCAGCTTAAAGTACCTTACTTCTTTGCAAAGTGTTTCTCCTTCATCATTCCCTCCAATGGGTTTCTTGCTCTGCCCTTCATTCCACATATCATGGGGTAACATCATTAAGTGCTAGGTAGAGTTGCAAGGAGATCTACAGACAAGTTCAACCCAGCTACAACTCTAGGTCCCACAGGGTAAGATTACAAGGTCAGGAGAAAATGTGCTACAAAGAACACAAGCTCCATCCACACATTACCAAATTATCAACTGACTGCTGCCCTAAAGACAGTGCAAGTTCCTAAACAAACACACACTTCAGCACTGTTAATCCAGTCTACTGTTACAAAGAAAAGGCATTCCCCTAAACAAACACAATTAGCTGTCCCCCTTCTCTTAAAAAAGAAAATGCAAACTTAGTGAAAAATAGTCTGTGTCCAACCAATGCTCTAAGAACTGAGAAGACCAAATGTTACTGTGCCAATAGAAATGAATTTCAGAAGAAAAGGCAGCCAACTGCAACTGCCAACCATACACACATGCTAAAGTCCACAGTATATTGCCTTGAATGTCCCAGCTGAGATTAGTCACCATAGAACTAGAACAAAGCAATTTCAGCCATTTCTAAACTCAATTTTTGTGCTGGAAGGATTCCAGATAACTTTGGACAGTAATCTCACTGCAGTGAGATATGTCAAGACTTTTCTATATCCAAGTGAACTCTAATACATCTAGGACATTTGAAGGACTTCTGTGTAAGAGTTAAAAGCTTCCTGATATTGTTCACTATAATCACTTCCATGGAGAAATACTACACTGGAAAAGGCACTCCATCTGTATAGCCAAACTTACACTTTTTTGGTACCTCACTCACTTTCCTGTGTCATTTTTTCCTCTCTTCCTGGGTGGAATTAATTTTCAGACCCAGTTTCATGTTGCCAGAAATAACTATTTTTTAAGAACCAGGATGGCAACCAGACCAGAAAGCATTTGATATAGATGAACTTTCTGCTGTACTAAGAGCATGAAAGCTACCTCCTCTTTCATGCCCTTACCAAAACCGTGAACTATGTACAGCAGCATGCTAAATAACTGTATAAACCTATTAGAAGACATAACACATAACCAGAAGAGACTTAAACACTATTTGCCTCATCTTCCTTTGCTAATCAAGAGATAAGTGTTTAGACCAGGCACCTGAACTCTCTTTAGTCAAGAGAAGGGGCAGAGAATTTGCTTTACCTGTTATTAGACAACCCTTTTAGGAGAATAGATGCTTACCAAAACCTGCCTGAAAGGAGGTGAGGGAACTACCTAAACCAAGTATCTATTCTTCACATTGCCAAAGTGACCCATTATGTCAACATTATGTCATTTCAATGACAATACAAGTTCTTTGTATTTTATATTTAATATGTTAAAAACACACACTCAGCTATATTTAATGCAAGCCTTCGGTTTTCACTGAACTGGGAGCTCTTGCCTGCAGTAGCTATCTTCTTTTACATTAGCATTCTGTGTCAAGAAGCTGCACCCTATGACATTAAGGGTCTAAAAGTTTTATGACTATAGTCTGTAGCACTAAAATCAAAGAATCCAAATCAATGCTACAGATCACAGAATGTATCACTGGGAGTTTCTCACCATTAAAAAAACATACTTCATGATCTATGTTGTAAATACACACTCAATCAATTTTTAAAACATATATTGCTCTGAGTGTGTAGTGATGGTAATGGGAATGGCAAGGATGTCACTGAGATATTCTGCCCAAATGTCTCCCCTGAGTGGAAGAAGTTTTATTGAACTGATATGTGAAACTATCAAGGCAGTCATTGCAAATACAGATGCACACAGTTTGTTAGTTACAGCCAGAATCATTCATAGAACTGGCAACTAAAGTTATGACCTCTAATAATGCTAAAAAACAATTCTGTAAGGCAGTTGTAAGGCCACTACTTCTATAATCCATAACAGTGCACATCACATAACAAGATACAATTTATCTTCATATAATCTTCCATATAGAGGCTTATAAATACATTTTCCTGCAATAGATAAGGTAATGCTCCATCAGAATTCTAACTTTTTCCAGAAAATATATTCAAACAACAATGAAAACCAGGCTCTTGCATTAGTCTTGATATTACATGGGTGATTAGAGGTGATTTTTTAGGAATCAAATGAGAAAGCAGAAAAGAAAAACCAACCTATAAGCTAGTCTGAATGAAAGCAAATCATACCATTTCAAATTCTCCTGTTCTGCTGCCATGCATGTACAAAATAAAAGCATCTCTTAAGTACAAGGTGGGAGAGACTGCTGGTCAGGCTACTTAGCATCCAAAGGCATGAAAATAAGAAGTGAAAAGGGTCTAAACTTTCTGTACGTATCTGCAGCCCACTGAGTACTGCTCAGTGCTAGGCTGATACAACTTCTTGAACTGTAATGGTAAAGTAATTCTGAGTTCAATTGTACTTCAAATGGAGAGGGCTCCTCTAGGAATTAGAAGAATCAATTACTGCATATTAGACACCGCAGATACAACTTTTGTGCGAGCCTTTAATTTGAAAGCAGGTTTGGGCCTCAGTAGAAAAGCATGCACTTCGTAACCTTGCCTTTAAACAGTATTTTCTCAGAAAGTTTTTTAACTGAGATTCTCTGTCTCATATTGCCTTCCTACTCACTCCTTTCAATTCTTTGCTTTTGCACACCAGAAACCGAGTTACACTTTGGAGTCTTCCACGTTTAAAACAATGACTGAGCTGTATACATTGCTGCTGCAGATTTCTTTAATAGTTTAAAAATATTACCAAACAATAAACCTCTACATTGGTTTATTATACCAGATTTTAACCACAGAAACTTAAGGTCAATTCGAGATAAGACAAACTGGTATAACTTCCTGGTTTCACCACCTTGTGGCAGTGCTTCATGTACATGTTTAAAGACCAGTTTATGTTAGTTGGACAACTCATCTTTGCTCAAGAGAGAAGACAAAGTATGGGACAGCAATGTCACAGCAAACTCACGAAACTGGGAAGGTTTTAGAGGTTCTGGTGTGTGACATTTCACTGTCAATTTTATGGGCACTCAAATTATTCAAGCTATTTACGCAAAAGTGAAGAATTTCAGTGTGAGAAGGACGCAACTTGCCAAAGCAAATCAGAAACCTAATCCCAGTTTATAGCGACAGAAAGTCATTATTAATAGACGTCTGATTGAGTGCAAGATGAACTGTTGTCTGTAACTGCAGAAAGCAGAGAATGATCGTATCACAAAATTATCATGCCTCTCAAAGTGCACTTAGTGATAGCCTGAAAGGAATGAAGGGGAAGAGTCCAAGACATTAGAAACAATGTTGTCTGTTTAAAATACAGTAGCTAGATAGTTTAATGCATCATTCTGATTTAATATTGGAGTACATTACTTTTAGACATGGCCAGGATACACTGAAAAGCCTTAATCTTCATTATATCCCCAGCATATCCATCTTTTATGTATTACTTGTGGCCTTTTATACTACTAAGGTGCCTGCAATAGTAGCAATCATGCAGAACTTCATAATCATGTTTAGGAAAAACAGCACAAGGGATTCAAACAAATGTTAACAGGAAATCTCTGCATCTTCAACTAATAAAAACATCCTACAGTAGTGTTCCTAATTCTGCTTTCTAGATATTTCATGGGAATTCCATGTAACTTCAGTGACAAAAAATAAAGAAAATGCTTAAATTACTCAGGGAACTGTTTCATTTTCAGATATAATACAGGCTATTTGGTCAAGGAGGTGCTCTGGAAAATGTTTTTGCTCTAGATTTGTGCCATGCCCACTGATTATAAACAGCAGTTATTGATGATCGAGAAATGTAAACAGGAATACAACACAAGGAAAACTTAGCTGCCAGCTCTCACTTTTCCTAGAACTAAAACATTTTCCTCACTTTGAAAAGATAAACCAGCTCCTGATGATGCAGCATTCCATGTAGCAATCCTGTCTTGTGAACAAAAGCACAACACGATGTCTGATCTCCTGACTTTGGTGGGGATGTATTGTTGAAAATGAGATTAAAGATCTGCTGTTCAGAGCAGGCTTGGATTTACAGGAGTTTGGTGGCAGTGAGGAGAGGTGAGGAAGGTGGTAACGGCTGGCTGGGAAAGCTCTAACACTCTTAAATTCACAGTGCAGGTGAAAGGAAATCTGCAGCACATAGCAAGCACAGCTTTCCTGCCTTTCCCAAAACTCAAGTTTGCACCAAGTTCTATTAAAGCTATATGGATGCCATTGCAAAGGCATCTGCGCTCACAGTCTACTATGTTGATTAGCAGCATATTGTGAACTGTTTTCATTGGGTATTCTTCAGCTAATTTCACTCCTCTCATGCTATAAGATCACTCATAGCAGCTCAGAAATGCCTAACGAAAAGAGAAGTAGTGTATCTGACTCCAGTCATGCTGTTCGAAGGGAATTAATTGGAGTCATCATTACCTTAAACACTTCCATTCAGAGTGGGGTTTATGACGAGCTCAAGAAGAGTAAATGCTGTTTCAAATAGGTACTTCTATATATTAAATCAAATAAATGAATTATAAAGTGCTGGCACTTTTTGGCTCTAATCCTGTTATTGCTTAGAGCCATTTCTAATGCAAATGAAGAATGATGTAGCAGAGCTGTTTAGCAGTTTTCTTTGATGGGCAGTGCTGACTGCTGGAAAGCAGCAGGTGTGCTCAGATGCAGAGTGTTCCAACATATCTTGGAAGATTCCTTCCCAAATCTAATAACCATCCCTCCCTCCTGCGAAGTGTGATCTTTAAAGAAGGCTCAGCTGAGCAACAGAGCCTGTCTTTGCACAGAGACCAAGACACAAGAGCTGGGTCTGGTCATGCGGATGAAATGAGCAATTTCTAGGGAATTCGCTTAGGAAGTTCCACTTCTGCCTGTTTACAAAAATGCACTTGATACAGATTTGATTATCACTTGGTCACCCAGGACTCCCTCCCAGGTAAGCATGAACTCACATGAGTAAGAATACACTCTTGCTCCCTCTGAATGTCAGGGTAGTGCATCAGAAGCCATTTGGGAACCCTGACTGGAAGATACCTTCATAACTCTGGTATAGACTTGCAAGATGATACCTGAGCACAACTTGACAAATTACTCCCTGCATGAGCTTTACAATCAGGAAAATTGGGAAATTAACATTGATTTAACATCCTGCAGTGCTTTAAAGTCTGTGGATTATATGCATTACAAAATGCTAAATGTTATTAATGAAATTTAACTGGAAGAAGAACACTGGACTTCAATCTTGGGAAGGAATATGGGCCAGGGAACTGCCCCTCTATTAAAAAAAATGTTTCATAAGGCCAGTAGGAGGTTGTCATTAAGTAAAAACATAAATACGAAATGTGATATATTACGTGTCTATTGTAAATTCAAGTACAGCAAACATCTTGAGAGACTGCAAACTATCTCAACAATGTGAAATGGTGCATAGGCATCAGCTTTACAATGGAATAGCATGGGTTCTTTTCAGGATATATATGGAAAAGAATAAACCACAGCTAATCTCAACTTCTTGGGCTTCTTTGATGTGCATGTCTCATGAATGTGGGATATGGCACTGACTGGAAACCCCAAGCTACCAAGATGCAACACTGCTGGCTGCAGCCCAAATCCCAGACCTTCAGACCCAATAACACATCAGAAGAGACAAAGTGTCACAAAGAGGTAGTGAGGAAGAAATACCTAACACCCATCCACTGAACAATCATCCTGCTAGCAAAATCACAGAAGAGATGAATCCTTTGTAGAGTGTGAGGCTGGGGGCACTCAGAGACCCAGATGTGGTCTTCCCCAGTTCTCGGCACACACTGCTACATACTTAGGGGGATCAAAGGTATTTACAGTGTTGCATCCAAGGGAAATGTGAGACATGGCATTCCAAAGTGAATGAAAACATCAATAAAACTACTTCCACTAGGACAGCAGAAGGTCTGGAGAACTGGGCAGACCTTACTGAAGAAAACGGAGGAGAAAAAAAACCTCAGAAAGCTGTTTTCCAGTAAAACTGACCAGGCTGCTAAACAGCATTTCTTCAACAATATTACTGTGATTTTGCTCAGACTTTTCCACTTGAGGAATGACTTCAGAAATGGAGAAGCGGGGCTTGCTGAGATCCATATGTTGTGGTGAGAAGAGACGTAACTCTGAGCTTTTTCCACAAGATTGGGCAGGGCAATCTGTCCTCAAAGGGCATATTTACAGGAAATCATCAAAGATGAATTTGTGGTTTCCACTTTCCTGATTGGGGCGGATGGTACTGTATGATTGCTACTCCAGGTCCCCAGATTTCCTGCTGTTTTCAGTATTTTGCACTTTAAACTGTTTTACAACTGACTTTGGTCTTTTTTTAATGTATTTATTTAAAAAAACACTTCCATCCATTTAAGTAGTTGATGCTTTCACAGCCCTTTGAAGTTGTAAAGCACTGCAAATTTAGAAACTGCTCTTAATAATCATTTGGACAAATGGATCCAGAAAATTGCATATTGATGGAAGGAGTTTATGTTCTTCACAGTCAAATATTTCCTCGCTCGTTTCATGCAAAATTGCTTGGCCAAACAGATTTTCCCAAAGCTCTCACAATAAAGAACGTAACTTTGTTTTGTTTCCGGCTCTACTCCGAACCCATCAGGAAAGGGTAAAGCTTAATGACATAGGTCTGTTGTCTCCTGTAAACCTCTGGGACTGATTTCTCTAATGTGATTGTTTGAAAATCAGCAGTTTTCTGCCAGGACATAAAATAAGCCACTTTCCTTCCAAGTAAGACTGAAAAAATCTGAATGCCACAGAGCCTACTCACTCATGCAACATTAATTTTTAAAAGAATCAATTTTGTAATCTTTCAATTATGGTTTATTATAGTGATAATAATCACTGAGAAATCAGGGTTTTTTTCCACTGCTAGTGCTGGTGGCTGTCATCAAACCACTTTCAGCAATGCTGAAAACACCTGGACTAATAAACTAAGCATTATTTATTTATACTTTGGTTTTACTTATTTAGAAATGTATTAAACATCAATTCCCTTAACAGTTGGTGATGTTACAAAAACTAAAAGCAAATAAATCATATCTGTAGTGCATAAGGACTTAAAAGTTACTGCCAGTCTGGCTTCCTTTCAGTGTCAGAATTGACAAGCACTTACAATGCCCAAACGAACCACATGGACCTTGCTCATTGCTCATGCTGCAGAACATGTGAAGTGGGTCTCCATGTGAGCACCTCTTGTGCTGGAAGCCCACAGAAAGGCTGTCTGGTCTGCAGTCAGGCAGTCACATAACAGATCCCTTTGCTTTTCACACTGAAATCACACTGTACTGGATGACTGATACATTTGAGCACGAACATGAAACATTTATGATAGATAGCATATATGTATACATATAAATCACCATTTAACCACTCCAAGCCTTAACCAATGCTTGCATTATACAAAGCTACACACTTCTGTAACAGGGAACACGCATTGTTCGTACAGCAGATCATGCCAGAGCTTATCGTTTAACAGCATGAGCGCAACGGGTTTATATTATGTTCACATTTTACAATAAAAATTGTACAGAAAAGTCACGTGGTTTCTGATCAAAATCTGAGCTCCCTGCTGCTTTAATTCCTGTAACCAACAATCATCAATAAATAATCATGCACAGCTTCTGCATCCCGCTGTGATATTTTGTTTTTGTTTTAAGTACAGGATGTACTGAGTTGGGATCTGCAGTTCCCGATCAGACTTTCAGGTGTTCTGCTCCACGATTCATGTGGAAGAGCAAGGGCAAGGGCATAAAAAGGAGAGCTGATCTTCATCAGATATCTTGCAAGTCTGTGAGCTGTTTTAAAAGAGATTGTGCTGAAAACAGGAGGTGTGTTTGAGGCAATATGTTTCACAATAAAAGGACAAAAGGTTGAAAGAAGAAAGCTATATAGATGACACAGTTACAATGAAGCAGGAAATCAAAGGGTAAAAAATGTAGAAAATATCAGTAAAGTAATGACAGAGAAGGAAAAAACATATCTGAAGGCAAGCCAGAAATGTGCCAAATGAAAACAAGCATCCAGTTAAAGAGAAACATGAACAAGGAAGAATTTGTGACTGAACTATAGTGACAGCTCAACAACCTGCGGTTGGAAGGATCTGAGATGATTCTTCCAAAAGCACAAAAGTTGGAAATTCTTCAGGACTTACTTGGGGTCAGGCTTCACAGACAACGTGCACCTTAGTATGTTCTGAGCTCTCCTGTCATCCAAACAAAGACTCAGATAGTAACCATGCTCTAAACACCACTATACAACCGTGTATGCTGTGGCTCACAAATTCATCCCACCATTCAGTTTCCTGGGACAGAAAATTAAACTCTACCTTTGCAAAAACACCTGCAAGGACACAATCCTGTAGCTGGGTGCACCAAATAACTCAGCTGGCCTCCAACCTTACTCTCTTCTGCAGCAGCCTGGAGGTGCCTCAGCCTTCTCATCAGCTATGGCCAAGAGCAACAGGAAATGTGGTAGAAAGGTGGAAGTCCCCAGTTCCCTCCTCTCAGCAGGAAAGGTTTCTTGGCCTCCTTGGAGGGGAGGTCAGGCTGCCATGGACTTCTGGAAGGGGTGTGGTTGTCAGCTTTATCTGTGGCTCACCCTCTTCTCTCACCATCTTTACCTCCCAGTCAGTTCTAGAGCACACCCTGGGTGTGCAGGGAATAGGATACTGCACAGTGGAGGAATGGCAGAAGGCCAAGTCATTCATTCATTCATTCATGGAATAAAGAAATCAAGCCATTTGTTCCTGAAATGTAGGCAATTAACATAAACTAATTAAATATCACACTGTTAGACCGAAGACATTTTCTATTGATGTCATTTAGTATATTACCTAGAAAAATCCATGCAATTACATTTTTAATGCCTAGTTCATAACTGCTTAATTCATATCTCTTAATTCTGTTTTGGAGTGAAATGTATAAGATGATATAACTCCCACTTCCATGAGTGTGGCATTTAAAGGTAACTTCAACCATGCAATTATGTCTAGAAAATACGCACAGTATTGGAAACATAAGGACAATCTTGTATCTTTAAAAATCAGTGTATTCTGATCTGGATATACAAATATCAAAATATCATTAAGATAATTTGGGTTCTCTATCCATGCATTCCTGAACTAAGCACTTTTAACTTTGAGCTGAATATCCCAACACAAAAAAGACTCTATCCATGTCAAAGCAATGGTTTTCTATTTGTTCTTGCATGTTACACCTCTGCATACAATAGAAAAGGAACTTGCTCATACGCCTGAAATACAACTCAGCTGTAGACAACTAAACCAAAATTGCCACAAAAGATAGAGTACATATATTTAACATTTCTCATTTGCCTAAAGAGAGAGAGCGTTCTACTGACTGACTCAGTGTCAAACTACCTTCGTTTTTCTAACACATCAAACCTGAAGAACCTAAAATTATCTTTATGGTTTTTTTCAGTGCAGCCATTTTGCAAGATTTGACTATCTCCAATAATTTAATTTCAAGAATGTTCTTTTTGAAGACTACATATACACCTTGATAATAAAAAAAAAAAAAAAACCAAACTTGTAACAATCAAGTGAAATAGTATTGAAATAGTCATATTCTGAAGTTCATGGAGAATAGACACAAACTTAACTGAAGTATGGAAATCTACAATTCTTTGCAAAATGTTCTCTTAGAGGAAGTGCAATAATATTGTAAAATGTAATTAGATATAATCTTCCATGTTTTCATTACCTATGAACATTATGTAAAGATAAACTAAAGCATAATGAGTCTTTTCATTACCACATAATTGTTATTTTAATGGTTACACTACAAGTAATACAATACTATACATACTTCCACCTCTCATATTAGTGGGCAATTATTTTGAAACTTTCTATTATAATCTACCCTCAGAGACCAATACATTAACGCCACCATTTGAGTATAATGGTGACCATGGTTTTGAAATCAATGTGATAGCCTCGGGGAAAAATGCAAAGTAATAATGAGGAAAATGCTTATATTATATGCCAGTCCTTGTTCTGGTACACAGACAGAAGTTTAAGGAAAACATGCGGAGCTTCTCTTGCTGCTGCTACACTGAAATTGATTGAAAACATATGAAACCAGTGGTTATTATTTCAAAACCAAGGAAAACTTTTTAATTATCCACAATTGGAAGCTTGCACATGAGACTGGAATAAGTCTTCCCTGAATATATCAGCCCTGAGTACCATTCTAAACCATATCCAGAAATACTGACTGAAATACTCAATTTCGCACTGATAAACAATGAACTGGCTTTAGTTACTCATCCATTCACCTCCTTTCTCTAATAACCAAGCAAAACCGTGTAACTTGGCAGGAAGCCACTAGTGTGTAGACAGGTCTAAGCAATGCATAAGGCTTGAGATTATCTGGAGGATATCCTGTGTAAAGTTAAATGAAGTTTCATGTCCACAAGGCACTCCATGACGAGACCCAAAATGCCTGTAGGAGCGAGAAAGCTCTGGGATGCCACTGCAGCAGAGAGTTCCCAGCAGGATCTGTACAGTACAGCTGAAATCCAAGTCTGCTGAACACTGTGCTTTCTTGAAAGAAGAGGTAAAGGCAATTTAAGACCATGAAAAAAGCCCGGAGGAGTTAAGGACCACTGCTTTCTTCTACTCCAAATACGAAACATATTTCAACAGTGTTATCACTAATACAGAACCAGAGCAGCACAGAACGAGAGAGCGAAAAACCACCACCACTAAGCTCCAGCAAAGACACAATTCTCCCTTGATAAAAGAAAAAGCTACACGTGAAAAATGCTAGTCACATTTCCCAGCGAACTGGAGGAAGGTGTGAAAAGAAAGTGAAGACAGACAGACACAGGGTAGAGAAACAAATAATACTTGAAAAAAATGACATTAAAATTCTTCTTTCAGAGGAATACTGCTTTGCAAACACTCTTTGGATTATTTTCTTTCCCATATATTTTGATTGATTTTCAAATGTCAAGAGACTACTGCTAATTTAATGTGGAAGAAAGTGCTGGAACATGACCATGTTTGGCTGAAAACAGGCTATAGAGCAGCAGAAATGGGTTCCATTTTGCAGTTCCAGACCACTCCAAACCAAAATTAGCACTAAGAAATTGAAATGCCTTCATACAGCATATGTAAGTATACAACATTCAAAAAGCCCTATGATTCTGCACAGAGATAGCTCCTGCTTTCATTTTCTCAGGGAAGCCAAGCTGTAAAAAGAGGATAAATATTCCTTGCCTCACAAAGGCATTCTGAGGCTTAAGTGATATCTGCAATATTTTAGGAAATGTTCTTATGGAAAATGTTTGGGATGCACTTCAGGGACAGAAACACTAGCATCTCTAATGAAGGCATTTCAAGGAAAACTCCAAAGAACACATGGAGAGCAAACTGAACACAAAGCACCTATTTCTGACATTTATCTTTGTTTTTATTGTTAAAAGCAACTGTTGTTTCTTAGGATTTCATCTGCTATCACTTTCTTTCCTTTCTCAGTGTCTTATTCTACACTAGTGACATCACCTGCAGCAGTTTTTAAAGTTTAGCAGCAAATGCCATGCTTTGAAAGTTTTAATGACTCATGTAGAGAATGTTATTAGATAGGGAGCTCACACCTCCTTTCTGTGACTAGTATGGCTATAACAGAGAGGATATGCTTGCTGGGATGGCTGACTTTGAAAAAACAAAAACAAAGAGAAGGAACTCTCCAAAGACCAGGATGGGATTGTAACAGCCAACTTGCAAAGAACAAATATCAGCATTTAGAAACCTTTTATTCCATTGAAGTTGCATGTTTACTGAATGCTAATGTACTGGGTAGCGTTGCTCAGGTTCTGAGACGAGTACTGTCTCTGATATGTGGTCCCAACTGTACTGAAGGCTACTACAAACAAGACTTGCTTACAAAATACTGAAAATAGAATGGCTGAATCCTGGAATACCTGTGTAAAAAAGTATTCTCTTTTATACCTAAACTAAGCTACATGCTGATAAATATCCAAGACATCAGACAAATTATTTGAGGGCATTCCTCACAACTCAAACAATAAATGCCCAAGCTCTAGATAGGTTTTTCCAAACTCATATATTCTAAAACCTCCTGAAGGTGTGAATGCCAGAGAAATATTGCACATGCTGCTCTTGCGAATGCTACTCTTTAAATGTATATCTGCCTCAGTGTTAAAGCTCAGAGAATTTGAGTATCACAGGAACTGCATAGGATGCAGTCAGCAATTGTTTTCTAAGTGCAGGTTGTAGCATATCCTAGTAGCACATCAAATTCTCCGAGAAGTGTGGCTATGAATCCTAGTCACCTTCAAAGACGTCCGCTATAAATCGATGTGCACATATATATATATATCTGTACATTTTCACTGTTCTGAAACTGCAGCCTGAATTCTTTATATGGACACATGATAACAGATATATAATAAAACAAAGTAGAACATCTGTTTTGGTTTTATATGGGTATACATATTGAAGATGTGCATAAGCAAGTGCCTAGTTAACACAAGTTTTAAATCAGTTTAATGAGACACAAAATTTCAGCATTCTCCCCCATTTTCCCTCCCACCTATGTGTAGGAGGTCTTGAACAGCCTTGATTTCTTACCAATTAAATTTTTAGTGCGGTATTTGTTTACTAATCTTTCTACATTTTAAGGTAAAATACTATGACATCAGTTCAGGCTAAACTATCTACTTTCAAACAGTTTTTCTTTTGCTGTGCTGCCTACTTGTTCAAAGCTTTGAGAAAACAATCTTTAGAAAAGATTAGCAAGATATTTGAAATTAGTTCTCAAACACCTTTTCTTATAAAAGCCTTTTCTACTAAGTTTTACTAGCTAGTGGGTGGAAAGATGTGCAGAAACTGTTCCCTGTCTGAAGCAACAAATCACTGTAGTGTTTTATTCCCTATCTCCTAAAGCTGCTGTCCTCACTTGAGCAGCAACTCTGTAACACAAAATCTCCCAGTGCATCTCATGCAGCTTGATTGCAGCCTGTTGCCTTTTGCTCAATGCTGTAAACACAGCTCAGTGCACTTCAGGGAGCTTCCATTAGAAAACCCACAGTTATCAGTAACTGACAGGTATCATTCAAAAGCAATGACACCATTGCACTTATTTTCTAATTCACTTAACATACCTTAGGGAAGCATCACTGTATGACAACTGGTGAGAAGTATAGACTTCAGTTGTAATGGCTCAGTTTTTTAAAGACAGCTATTTCATCTGGCAGCAAGGTTGTGTTACAGAAATAGATTAATATCTTGATTCTTTTAACAGTTAATTCTGTTTCTTAAGAATTCTAAGCTCATTTAGGAAAATCAAGGTCTATTTTAAGCACTGTGATCTGAAAAATCAAAACCACTGAGCTACAGAATATGATCCAGTTAAGCTTTCATGAACACCAAAAGTTTAAATCAAAATCTATTCCTCTGCTAATTTTTTCCTCCAAGACTTCTGCCTTTGCAATCATAACAAATCTTCCCCACCAGCAGCAAAACTGGAACCACTGTGATCCACAGTGCTATCAGGATGGCTAGCGTATGAATCACTGATTTACATAATCCTTTCAAAAGGTGTATGTTCACAGGATGTGAGAAATGTTTGAGCAGAATCTCATCTACATGTGCAACCCCAGCGTTGCTCATGAGTGGTATCAGCAATACTCTCATGACCATAAAAGTTGCAGAATGTTTGAAGGACTGGAGGGAAAAGGTGTGCACGTAATTAGGACAGTATCAAACACTGCATAAAGATTTAATACACAGTTTGTCAGGAGCCAAAAATTGATTCAGTGGCACATAAAGAAGATGTGATAAATTAAATGCAATAGATACTGGATTAATTCAAGGAAGATGTGAAAATGCACAAAGATAAAGTAAATCCTGATTATGTATTTCTTGACTTAAATCATTAGGTAAAAGAAAGAACTCCATGGCTAAAGTCAGCAACCACCAGAGAATCAATAGGTCTCTGAGCCCACAGCAATCTGTATGCAGCCACAGTTTTATCACAAAATATTAGCTAATATTGACATTTTTTAATAAAGTTTCACTTTACTAAGTAATTAGTGCAATATAGTAGGAGCTGTGTTTTTTAACAAAAGGGCTGGTGATTTGCACAGCATTTAGTGGGATGCTAATAAAAAGCGGACTTCTTCTATTGAGTTCCATCTGCCTAATAGAGAAAAATGTTCATCTTAATTAGGAAAATCTTCATAAAGAGATATAAATGCAGTTACTAATGGGCTGCAGGGAATAAATCTAGGACACTCAGGAACAACTGGTGTTTTACCAGGAAATGGAAGAGTGAATATAAACCCCAAAACAGTTGTTAGCCGTCTGGTGATTGACCACAAACAGCAATAGATGTTGAGGGTTTAAGTGTTTTATAATGAAAAAATCTATTTACTTCATTAAGGTTTCATGCTTTAGACCATCATTTTTTCAGGTAATAAAGCAGTCTTAGCCAACAATGAAATTATTTAAACCCTCTATGAATTAAGACAGACAAATGCATTAGCATTTTTTGAAGGAATTGCTTTATAAACAGAAGAATGGAAATGCCAAGCAATGGTTCAAGAAAGCTCCACCATCAAGCACCTGAAAAATGATCACTGTATGAAACACATATTTTGGGGTTTGCTATGATGATCACAGGCAGCTGAGAACTTTCTGATGCCTATATTGGTCCAGCAGCAAACACTACATCATCATCATGAAGACCATATCAAAATGTAAACTACAATTCATTTTTAGCCTTAACAGCCTTTCAACTTTTTTAACAAGGCATTATACATCACTCTGAATCAGTTTTTCCATTGTCTTCTTCCAAAAGTTCTGTAATTTAAAGATGCTGATTTCCCCTTAATTCTGCTCATGTTCCTTTCAAAATGAAATAAATTTTCACTCACATTCCAGAATTTATTTATTATATATATATATATTTTTTTTTAGAGAAAGCATGTTGATACAAAGCACTGATGGAAAATACTCTCCAAGTCTCAAAATCTGAGCCAGATTCAGTGTCAGTGTTCACTGCTTCCCAGTGAAAATCTGCTTTCTGCAAATATTACCTAACATTAGTGAAGATTTTATATTTTCTCTGAATTGCCTTGATAGGGAAACTAATATGTATATGTAAGGAAGTGCAAAAGTGAAAATAGCATTACTATATCATTCAAGTTAACAATCAGAAATGTGGCATAAGACTCTGACATGCTGACCACTGACAGCTTTACTACCTCAATCCACAGAGAATATCACCAAATAGTAGAAGTTGCAGCTACTGGAGCTTCAGGGAATGTAATTTCATTTATTCATTTCAATGACATTTTTACTAGACTAAAGCTTCATGTAGATTATTCAGACACATCAAAAATCACATATTAGCTGAGGTGAAGCTGTGATGACTGCAGTTGTCTAACAGTGTCAATCTGAGCTTTAGATGAATATAATTTGATAGCTCTAAATGACAGAGATATAATATAGATCTTGTATAGCACCGACATAATACATAATTAGTGAGCAGAACTGAGTAAAATAGCAGGTTGAGCACACCTCCAAGTTTTGAATGCAGAAGTCAGTGATCAGAACTATCCATCTTTCTGCCTTGAACGATGACACAACTTTCTTACAACCCAGCACTAAGCACCATCTGACATGAACAAAGGAAACCAAGAGCTTCTGGAAGTTGAGCACAAAAGCAATTTAGTTTCTTTGGGATGATCCTAGGTATTAACAAAAACTCTTCAAAACCAGCATCTGACTGCAAATGTGGGTCAGTGAACCTGTCTCTTTTAGACATGCTTGCATGGCCAACAATCTTGATGAAATGCTGTTGAATTGAACTGAATTGTTTGGGTATAGCTTGTATATCACAATTAAGACAGCCTGTGTAGAAAGTCAATTGTCTATCAAATTAGCTGCATTGCAGAACATTATCTCATGTCTCTTAATGGGAATTCTAGGAGCTCAGAATACGCCTCTTTGCAGAGCTCAGCAGGCTCTTTTTGGTAGTTATTTATAAGAAGAGTGACTACAAACACCAGGTTAATCTGTGCTTTCAGCAGTATCAGCACATGCCTTACTGGCCATTTGCTGAGGCTCAGCATCCTCTGTGTGCAGTGGGACAGGAGTGTCTGATCACATCATCAGCCCAAAGAGGGAATATGGAGTTGTGTCACCAGAGGCACTACTGGAACATCCAGTGCTGAGTGGATAGCCTGAGATGTTTGTAGTATAAACACAACTGGAGCCTGCACTCCGGATGGCATAAAGCTGTTTCACTGATATTAGCACAGATTTATTTTATCACTGCTCTTTGAAAGTGACTTTTAATGCAGACTGTTTTCTAAATGATCCTTAAAAGACACTCCTTTCTTCCTCCTCACCTTCACCTAAGGCAATAACATCCAGTAGCATTGATCTATTTGCTGCTAGTTTTCATTAATTTTACCCTCCCTAAGGGTGGTGCAGCTTTGGTGCCAGCTAATTAAAAACTATTTAGGGCTGTTCAGTGCACTTTATCAGACCAGAATTAGCTCTGCTGCTTTAATGAAGACTACAGTTTTCCCTGTTATTACCAAATAAATGTTGTTGTATCATATTGCATTATATTTCTAATGCATGCAAAGATATACATGGCTTTGGAACCACTTATCTGGATTGGGGTACATACAGAGATGCGACATATAGTAATTACCTATGTTTCCTTAAACCCTTTCACTTGACTCAATACATATACCAAAACATTACTGGAGTACAGGAAGATGCTGCCAGGTTTATGCTCCCTCCAGGAAAGTACCAAGTTAAATGCATTAATGAAAAATTGTGAATGCCTGGTAATGAATATTATTTATGTACAATTATTCAAAGAGGAAGAGCATTCACCACCTTGAAGTGCTTCACTAATGAAGACTCTCAAAAAGAACATATGTCCCTCAGATTCATAACACTGCATGCAAGGTTAATTCTTCAGCGTGGATAGACCACATCACATTGTACTGCTGTAGAATTAAAAAATGCTAGAATTAAAAAATGGCAAAATAAAAAAACTTGTTTGTTGGAAAATATTTAAAGGCAATGCTTGCTTCTTCCATGAGCCAATGATAAATCATCTGTCGATATGAAAGCTGTGCTTTTTGAACCTGCACCCAGTGAACTCTGGGATGAAACTCCCACATCAGTGATGCAGGACCAGGGCTTTTCTCAAGTAGAGAAGTGACAGTGGCACACACCTGTTGGCTGCTTAACATCCTTAAAACTTGAGTACCACTAGGATGAAACTTCTCAGAAATCCCACTAATTACCTAAAAAGATAGTACATCACAAAGTACAAATAGAAAGCTCATTAAAGGCTTGACAGACTAGAAATCTGCTGCAATTTTACTATACATTAGTAGCATATATTGTACATAAGGACAGTTTTCTAAGATTAAACTAAAATAGATGTGGTTACAATCCACTCAGTACATTTTAAAATGAATTGAACTTGGTTTCCTTCCAGAATTTTTGCTGGAAACATGCTGAAACAGACCTCTATTCCATCTAATATTGCAAGCAAGAGTTGATGTTTCTCTGAGGAACTGTAGGAATATTTGGCTGAGGAATCCGAGTCTGTCTGAGCATCATAATAGTCTGGCACAGCATGTGAAACTATTTTCATCACCCACAAATCTCTCCTGATCTCCCTTTACTGCCTCCACAAATGCCACATACCTATAACAGCCCCATGACTCTCCCTAGAAACAGCAGATGGGTCTTGTGAGTTGAAGATGCTACAGAAAATGAAAGTTTCCAAACTGAGGTCCCTTGATTAGTAGGGAACTGCAGGATGTTTTCTTGTGATAAAAAAGGTGTTTGCTGGTGACACGTAAGTTCTTTCCCTTGTTTCTGGCTGACAGGTGCACTAATTGATGTTAAAAACGTCACTTAATATTTGACATCGAAATGTAGGACTAAAAATGAGACTTGCAGTAGATACAAAAATGTTATCTGATTGCCACTGTGAGAGCTGAGAGTGGGTTTTTTTTTCACAGTGTTGAAGGGAGGCATGTGCAAACATAATGTGATGTGAGTCATGAGGCAGGAAACTTGCTGCTATTCTCAATGTGAAAGGTAGTTGTAATGGATCAAGGAGGAAGAACTTTGGCCACTTTGACAATAGGCTGCTTGAAAGCTGTGTTCATAAGCACTGGGAGAACAGAAGTACAATCTGCCTTTGACATGAAAAGAAGTATTTGTATTGTGTTAATTGCATAATAACAAAACCTTGAGGTATGTTAATTTGTTGACTAGGAATGGATTAGGCTGGAGATGAGGATACTTTAACACTGGATGGTGAGATTTTTTGATAGGGTATACTAAGGCCTGGCCTCACAATAAGGATTTAGATAAAATATTGTAAAGTCACCATGACCTGACTGACTGCTAACATGGAAGAGTCATAAATATAAGCAAATTTATGTTTAGCAATTCTATAATGTACCCATGATCACATTTAGCTTGATTAATATGTAAAGTGGATGACCTGGATTATTAGAGGGCATTTTTTGAAGAATGGATCTTGTGTATTTTTTCTATTAGCCTCTGTTCATCATCTTATTCAGTGAAAGTAAAGAAGCCACAATAACCCTGACATCTTTGTGATGCACAGGTGCTCACTCTAACTCCAGAATCACAGCAGCAACATATACACATGGTGAACCACCTCCAGGCTAAGTTCTTACCTATGTTTCAACAGTTTTAAAAAATGAAAAAGCAATTCTAACCAAGGTCTGACAGGTCAATAACCAAGTGAATCTAAGAAGAGAGATTAAGTTCTTCTACTTCCAAAGCTAAGTCAAAAGTTTGGACCCAGTTAAACTGATGGTGAACATAGAAATATAGAAATATCTATATTTTTAGTTTTGTCAGAATAGCCACAGTCCTTCGGAACTGCAAATTCATGATACGCTGTTTCCAAAATTATTACTAAGGCACAGCAGTAATCTGGAAACTCCTTTCTACTTAAGCTCCAGTGAGTCTGTGTGACAGGTGCTCTTCCACACCAAAATACAGATGATCAGAATTTTTGCAGCTTGGATATAAAATCCTGCAATTTGTGACCTTAATTCTACAAATCCAATTTCTGCTTTGAACATAGTAGCCAAAACAGTGGCCCTCACACTTTCTTCTCTGTACAGCCCTCATTCATGCAGCACAAACACACATTCTCAGGCATGGAAAATAGAATTTCAGCATAATTCTGATAAAAACCTAAATCTATTACAGTATCACTGATAATCCATTTTCACCAAGAAACAGAAATAATGCCTAACCCTGAGGTTTGTATTTGAAGAAAAGCTACAGTGAATCTCAACAGAGAAGAAAATGCAATATCCAGAGTTATTATCCTGAGGTTGTGCATTTGGAAATGTTGTTTGTGTAGGATTATCCTCTTCAAATAAAATGTCAATCTAATCAATAGTAAATTGAGCTGAAAACAACACACAGCTATGAAAACGTTTCAGGAAGACATCCAATATTTTTGGGACTCAAGCCAACAGAAATGGAAAGAACAGAAGGTAGCGTAGGTGGGGTAAATGGGGCCTAGCTGCTGCCTCATCAAGTGCTTATAACAGTCAAAACCATATAACAATCCATTAAAAATGTATCTGGAGTTTCATTTACTAGGCGGCATCCAGCACAGACTTCTCTCACATACCTATTGCCAAACACTATAATTGTTCTTTAGGACAATAATTGGTCTTTAGGACTTACCGGTCTTTTCCTGTCTCCTTCTTAAATACTGCATCACAGTAACTCATGCGCTTTTCTGTTGTTACATAGATTTTGGCAGTTGGGTAGCTGTCAACAGTTTTCTTCAGCATGTTGTACACAATGCCATTTCCATCCTTTCTCATGTTTCGGAAAGGTCCCCAGATCACGTAAACAGTGCTGTTGGTTTCTTTGAAAAAGTACTCGGGATTCTTGAGGAGGAGAGGCACACTTGTGTGAGAGACCACTCTTACAGTTGTCCTCTTCCCAACATCCTCCTCATAGCCCTTTGTGGGAGCATTGTTCATTCTCCAAATGCAGGAGGACTTGTCTATCTCAGCTCCCAACTTCTGTCCAGCCATCTGTCCCGAGTTTGAAACAATGGCACAGAGGTCACAGTCGAGTTGTAGAGGCTGGAAGAAAGAAAACAAAAATATATGGCAAGTCTTTCACTGTACAGCAGGAAGACTGAGAAGAAAAACAGGCTGATGCTCCTCTTTAAGAACACTAGAAATCCCCATGAGATAGAGCTGGTAGAAACCCCTACAACTACAGAGCTCTGAATGCAATCATTTTTAGTGAAATAGGTGGTTTCAATCTTTTCCTTTGTTCTCCATCTTGCAAAGCCAACTAGAAAAATAATTTTCATTTTTCCCTCTAAATCTTACTCTTCCCAATAGTAAACAATGAAAGAAAGAAGCAGAAGAAAACAATATTTAGATCAGTGCATTCTTCTCTTTTAACATGGTGTTATCAGCAATAGCAGAGAAAAAGTAATGCTTGAAATTTAACTACACGCTGATGGTATTGAGGCATCTGATGAATAGTTCCCAAATCTGTAGTAGAAGTCAAACATGAGACGTAGCTCTAGCAGTATGAAAATCCTGCAGTAGGAAAGGAGATGTGGACAGAAGAATATGTTATTCTCTCCAGAGCATGGTTATGACCTATGAAAAATGAGAAGCAGATGGAATGGTGACACACAAACTAGTAACTTAATGCTGGGCAAACTGAAGACAGTCTTTCCTGACTCTGTTCTAGGGTACTTTTTCTCCAGTAAGAATTGAAAACAGAAAGAGTTATCTGTCTAACAGAGTTATAGGGACCTATCGAATGTTCCATTTGTCAGAGCATAAAGAATAATGTCCTTTGGTTCTTTTGTATGAAAAGACTAAAAGGAAATGCCTTGTCCTTAAGTTCAATTGTATGAAAAGCTTGGTTAGAGATCTAAATCAAAGGAAAACTAGATCTATTGAAAAAAACCAAACAACCAACCAACTCCCCTCTCTCCTACTCTTCAAAATCCCACTGGATGTTGCGGATGAATATCCTGGCTACATTTGACCACTATAACCTTAGGACATAATGGCTGAGAAAACATCAAATTTCTTTGATAATTATGTACAATGCAAGGATAAGAGATAAATATCTGAAGAGAGCCAAATTGTAACAGCCAGAAGATTTCATCTTTGGATGGCAAATATTGTACTGAAGTAAGGTGCATTCTGAAAGACTTCTGAATAAATCTCACAATTGCAAAGGTTTGATTTCTCTACTGTGACTGGTTTGATTTCTCTATTTGAGTAGTTCATGAAAATGCTCTTTCCTTATTTCATCAGGAGTTAGAGATGCCTGACTGAGGAGTATTGTGTGCAGTTCTGGTGTCCTCAACATAAAAAGGACATGGAACTGTGGGAACAAGTCCAAAGGAGGGACACAAGGATGATCAGGGGACTGGAGCACCTCCCGTATGAAGATAGGATGAGAAAGTTGGGCTGTTCAGCCTGGAGAAGAGAAGGC